>JAPWTK010001355.1:0-7500 GCA_029963805.1 Aromia moschata
ACTTAGTTGTTTAATTATTATTGTTTGTATCACTTTCACTATTGGGTAGCTTGCACTGTAAGCTTTAATATGACACCAAACATAACTTTTTAATTTTAACTTTTTCCAACTATAATAGACTTTTAATACAGAGTAGCTCGAGAGAATATTATATACAGAGTATATAATATACTTTTTAAATTAGCGTCATTTGCGTTCTATTAGGGTTAGAGACTTATAGCTTTTAAATCTCGGTAGCTTATAGGGATGGTTTTAGTGCCCGAAGTCGCTATGTTGTGGGATAAACGGTTCCCCGTCCACACCCAATAATGAACTCCATGTCGAAATTTGAATTCACAAGATTTTTAAGGCAGTTTCAGAGAACTACAGCATGGACTGAGAAGAACGCTGTCGGGTAAAAACCCCATCCTGGCACACATTAAGACCTTCCCAACAAGTCCTGAAGGTTTGATCGCTGTCTCATTCCTTCAACCCGTTTCCAGATCTCGTAAACCACCCCTCTAAATTTACGTTGGGTTTTGCATGGTTTTACCCCTGTTGGGCGATTCTATTAATCCTAATGCTGCCAAATAAATTGGTGTGAGGTGGCCACAACTCGCTTTCACCCTTTGACATCTCAAGCACCCCTCAAGGCCACCCCTACACCACATCCCTACTCTAGTTCCGCCCCTGTTGGAGACCGAGTGGGATGTCGTTTTGTCTCAAATTCAAACTTGAAGGCACTGGAAGTTGATGGGGCCAACTGCTGACGACCAATTGAACGCCAAAAATGAGATTCCACCTCCAACCCACCCCCTGAAAATTTGCGGCGCTGAGGGGTTGTAAGCAGGTCTTAATGCGTGGGGTGACCCAAACATACCCAAACATCGCTCGTAAAATTAAGGGAAACAAGTGCTGTTTGGGAGGTCTATCTTGCAGGCGCATCCTTCTCAGTCCATCTTGTAGGTCTCCGAAATTGCCGATAATATCTTGTGATTTCAAATATCGACATGGGGTTGCTTTTTTTGGTGCGTGGACGGCAAATCGTTTAAGTCACAGCGTAGCGACTTTGGGGAATTAAAACAACCGTATAGTTATGCTGCAGAATAACTAGAAGCGCCACGCGCGGAATTTTTGATAACTTTTGTACTGTGGATTTTGCGATGCGTCGAATTGTTTTTTGTAGTATTTTTTGAAATTGGGAAAGAATTCACAGTGTTGCAAATGTTATTAATTGCACGGGGAAGAATGTCTTGATAAAGTAAGTATAATTTTCACGAGAATCATATTTATATTTTTTGTTGAAACTGTCTAAATTATTTGATTTATAGGTTATGAATGTAATTGTAAAGAATTAAGTGTCTGATAAAGATCTGATAAAGAAAATAATAACGTGCAAAATTAGGATAGTATGTACAACAATAGTGCAATTAAATAAAGAGTCAGGTTTAATGATATTTATATTTTATTAAATGACAGTCTATGTACCGCAATTTATATCATATATATTTTTGACAAATGTTTTATACAACTCTCTTGGTGTTTATTAATATAAACATTTCTTGTTTATATTAATTTTGTACAGAAATATATATTACTAATCCTTATTCGCTAAAATCTTCATGAGTGCTTACTTACAAAATTGGAGGTTGTAAATTAACCAAAATAGCTGCCATAAGAACAATGTCATCGAAAATGTTAAAGTGACCAGAATTTGATTTTGCCAAAGACGATCAATTTTTGAAACTTTCAATGTCACGCGTTTTCTGGCACTTCAGAATTTCAATGAAAAATACATTTACATAAAAATATAGACTTTCACAAGGATACCTACTTTTTGGAATTTGATGCCTTTTTGAAATACTGATATTTAATCACGATCGATACGATACGTCGATTACGGACATTTTAATAAAAAAATTTCAATGACGGACAGTTTGACGGACTGCTCTTGAAGACGGACAAGCTTTCTGAATGACGGACTGCCCGTCATAATGACGGACGTCTGGTCACTTTAGGTTATGTAGCGCGACACAAAACACTGCACTGCTAATATGCCCGATGCTAATTCAAGATGTGACGTCCAGAGTACTTCGTGTTCAAGTTATAGTTTATTACTTTTATGAATTCGATGGCTTGCTTCCGCAATGATTACAATGACATAATGAGCAATAAATCGTATTTTGCGTATTGTCTTCTTGTAATATGCCAGCACGAAACTTATAGAGTAAGCCGCCGCGAGCGCTGTTGTCGCGAATTGCTAAGCTCCGCCTTCACGCAGATAGTCTATAGACTACCGAAATTTAAAAACCGCAAGTTTCTAACTAGAATAGAACGCAAATGGCGCTAATCTAAAAAGTGTTACACTAATTTTGACGAGCAGTTTATTTTGATATGGGATATTTGGAAAACGCAAAATACGAAATCCACGTAGTAGAATCGAACTTGATAGAGCATCCTTGAACAATTTGTAGCCTTATTTTGTTAAGGACTACCAAGCCTGCGGCAACTCATAGGGTTGGTGAGAGCGGGGTTCGTGGGTTGAGCAGAGCCAGCAATTTTTTTATATAGGGCGCCACTCGGTTATGAAACTCATATGTAGGTAGAGGTAGCCGAGAACCTCCTTCGTTGATGGTTACCTAATTACATCAGCTAGCAATGGGCAATAAGTGTGGGTGTGTGTCGTATTTCTGGCAAGAAAAAGACAGACTACTATAAAATAAAATTTAATTATCAGGTACTATCAAGGGCACAAAATAAAATGTTATAAAAATGTAAGTACCCACTGTGAGGTTTATATACCTTACAAAAGTGAAACGATGAAAAATAAAATGGTGTAAAGTGCGTTGCAAGTGAAACGGTGTGAGGCTGTGAGGCAGCCACACTCGGATGAATTCAGTAAGGAAGTTCTAGAAGTTCCCCTTACATTAATTAAAAATATACCAAAAAAAGTACAAAAAAAAAAACAAATCTTAAGCGCAATATAGCTTATCTGTTATCCACGGGAACGATGCTTCCAGACTGTAGACAGCGATGACATTCCAACAAAAAGTATATTCTGTCCTAGGTACAGGCCCTACTTCATACTTCAGAGACACAAGCCAGCACTCTGGTCACAAAAGCCTAGGTTGAAACCAGGGAAAAAACGAAACTACTCCATCACTCGGACGGTACCAATTGTAAACCAAAAATTATGCTTTAACAATCAAGCGGAAAAACATAATCACTTGAACGGTACCATTTGTAAACCAAAAATTATGCTTTTACAATCACGCAGAAAAACTCTCAAAATTTCTTTTTAAACACCCAAAAAAATTACTTACCTCTACTTAGAAGGTTTTGCTCATTCTAAAAGAGCCAGGAAAAGGAATATGCAATGCCGAAACATGTCACAGATGAGACGGTGAAATACGATCTAAAATTTTGGATAAATAATTATTTAAATGCACGTGGTAAAATCCAGTCCTGCACTTACAAAAAAAAATCCAACAATCTAAAACAGTGTTTTTCGAGGAAGAAAAGACAAGCGGTCGGTACCGTTGAAACGCCCAGGGTATAAGCTCCCTTTCTCCATAATATGATCCCTATCAAGGGCTGTAGAGGCTTTCAAACTTAATTACCAGATCGGACGACCTAACACGACCTGCCTTCCGCCGCCATGCTTTCTCAAAAAAAAAAAAGCCGATCGTTGACGTTAGCCACGGAGATCGATATTACCGACTCAGAAATGATTTACATTTAATCATATGAAACCTACTAGAAAGTAGAAATATACCGTAAGGACTGTTGTAAAGACAAGGAGAAATCTTGATTTTATTTATAATGTAGAATATTAATTTTGATGAAAACGTGAAGCGCCATCTATGAATCAGCGGAACGACCTCAGGACCCATGTGTCTTTAACCGTACAGGCCCGACATCTGAAATTACTAGGCCACTAACTTGTGTCTCTGTAGTATGTAAATGCTACAAATTCTTTAAACAAATATTAGCTAAATTTAAAAGTTTAAAATGTTCTGAAACATCGAGATTTCGTTCGTAAAAGACATCGTTTCAAAAATCTGTTTATCTGTCTCTTACATTTTTTTGGGTACATGATAACTAGAGAACGCCTTGAGATATTACCTTGAAATTTGAAATATGTATGTATTATGACGTGATCTGAAGTTTAATCGGTTATAGGGTTTGGAGATACACTTTACATTGTCTACAGTCTGACTAAATACAACCAATTGTTTAATACTCAATGAAAAGCAATAATTTGAAGCACTTAGTAGTCACTAAGATTGCAATGCAAGACTGACTTGCATGTATAAAATTAATCTAATGTTCAAAAAAATGTCTACCATTGTTTCTGATATCGAAGACACAGTTGATTCAAAAATGACTAAATGGTAATTCATATGAAATGTTTGTCGTGTCCGAGCAATTCATTCGGACTCATTCACTACTTTACGCAAATATATAAGGTGTGTAAATTAAGTAATGAGATTGGCAACGTAGCGCCCAATCTAACAACGCTGCGGAAACGGGACTTGGAATTACATGGTAGGTTAACATGTAATGCACTTTCAGTACAAGTTTGAACTTGTTAGAGTCATTTGTTTGTTCTTTGTGACTGTTTTCGTAAACCGGTTCTTTTCTAGTGCGTTTTAAAAATGAGTGATACTAATTTTGAGCAATGGTGTGCTATCAGGTTTTGCTTCAGACTTGGACACAGCGCAACGGATGATACTTTTGCAGAACTTCAACATGCATACGGAGACAGTGTTTTTTCAAGAGCCCAGATTTTTCGGTGGTTTAAGGCATTCTCAGAAGGAAGAGAGTCGATTGAAGATGAACCACGCAGCGGAAGGCCTTAATTTTTAAGAACCGATGAAAATGTCCATAGAATACGGGATTTTGTGTGTTCATTTCGTCGGTTGACGACAAGAATGATCGGGGAAGAGTTAAATTTGAATCACGCCATTGTTCATCAGATTTTGACTAACGAATTGGGAATGAGAAAAATCTGCGCAAAAATGGTGTCAAAAAACCTTTCGTGGGAACAAAAGCATATCAGGAGAGAAAGGTGTCTTGACGTTTTGGAATCGATTGAAAATGATCCCCATTTTATGGAACATGTCGTTACTGGTGATGAGACTTGATTGTTTGAGTACGACCCGGAAACCAAGCGCCAAAGCATGGAATGGCACACTTCAAGCTTTCCAGAACCCAAAAAAGCAAGAATGAGCAAGTTGAAGATCAAATGCGTGCTGATTTGCTTTTTTGATAGGCAGGAATTGTCCACAGGGTTTGTGCTTCCAAACCAAATAGTAAATCAACAGAGGGGTACTTGAATAACTTCAAAAAAAGGGTCATGCATGTGAGACCAAACATCAAGAACTACTGGATGTTGCATCACGACAATGCGCCTTGTTCACAGCCATTTCAGTAAACGAGGTTTTAGCCAGTAAAAACATTTCTGTGGCTCCTCAGCCTCCATATTCGCCCGATGTGAGTCTTTGTGACTTTTTTCTCATCTCGAGATTGAAAAATCACTTCAAGGGACGTCATTTTGGGACCATAGAACAAAGGCGTAGCCAGGGGGTCCAAATGGTCAAGTAAAAACCAAAATAGTCGGGGGATTGCGCTTGCCGTTGCCTCCAATTGACTTTTTTTTGCTTTTTTTGTTTAATCTGCATTGGACCGCCCCCCCCCCAAAGAAAAATACTGGCTACGCCCTTGCCATAGAAAACATTCAAATGGCTGTAACCGACCAGCTGAAGGCTATTCTAGTATATAAGTTCCAGCACTGCTGTGAGGAATGGAAGAACCGTTTCCAGCGCTGGGTGCTTTCCACATTTTGAAGGAGACAATACTGAATTGTAAATCTATTCGAATAAAAAAATTAAAAAATCAGTCTCATTACTTTATTTACACCCCTCGTATGTCAGCTAGTTATAGGTATATCAATAAATGCAGATTTATATCTAATACCCGGTTCTGAAACTTAATCTCCACACTTCGTATGTATGTACCATATAATGTGCATTCAAAGTAACTGAAACAGATTACTCTTTTGCCTAACATTGTGTGGCCAATCAAGGTCGAGTGCGCAGGAAACATGCGACAGTAGAGGGGGAAGAGTTCGTAGTACTTCCCACTGTCGTGTTATATAGCGTCATCGTCTAACATTTCTTTCTCTTTTCCTGATCTACGCATCTCACACGAAAAGCTAACTCAGACAAGCTATACCTTAAACGCAGAGGGTGTATTTTTCGACTACATAGTATGTATTCTATTTCCATTCTAAATTGAAAATAGGTAGAAAAAAGCAAGGTTGTCAGATATATTTTCTAAAATTGCTAAGCTCACTATACAAGTATACTTCATACTTCAGTAAACTGTTAGTTCGTGACGTTCTTAGAAAGCTAGATTGGAAATATTTAAAAAAAAATACATGGATATAAATTTATTAGTTAGCATTAAAATAAAGCGTTTAAAATTGCTTGAAAAAAATAATTATAAATTAAAACAACTTTATGTATATTACTATAATTTTGAAGAGCCGGCAACGCGCTGGCCGGTGCTCCATTAGACTACACACTGGGCAACGATCCAATAGACTATTGTGCGATGTGAGAGTATGCATCGAATACATACATTGCTTAAATACTTATTCGGTCCACTGTGCCATAAAATTTTTACGACGTCGTTAAAATGATTTACGACTTTAGAAATTCTATGTGTTTAAGGCGCCAGTGACGTGTATTTCAGCTAGGTTTATTAACACAGACAATTTTTTCAGATTGTCTGGCTAAATGAGCATTATTTACAGAAAATTATATTACAAATATTAAGAGTTTTGTATGCAGGCTAATTTTAATCTCCTATATTGATTTGAATGAAAAAAAAATATTTCACAATTTTCGAATTTATAAAGATATATGCACGACGCCCATGGAATCATAAAGTTGCACCGCTTTTTTTGTTCCCCAGGCGTATTTATCATTTTCAATTAAAATTAGAAGGACTATACACACATATTTAATAGGAGGATGAGCGGTTACAAAATACATTCGGTATTTTGTAACCGCATGAACGAGTATCCTAAGGTATAATTATCAAATGTCGTTGATTAGTGATTATACCTTCTATTATTATTACCTTTTTTTGGGTGCCATAGGTATTTGTTATCTCGACACTAAATTCGAAAGTAGATCCTTCGTGAACTTCGGAAAAGTGATTTCTGCCCACTTGCTTACACACATTCATACATATTTACGACAAAAATATGTCCGTGATTTATCGGCCATGTCACAGACAAGTTAAGTAAGTGTCTGACAAAATGTGTCAGCAAGTTTTCACTAAGAAGATACCGAGGTAAATAGAATGTTGAGAAATTTATGTTGGAACTGAACGTAACGGTAAAGTTTTTATAGATTGTAGCCTCTCTGTGGCATTCCGAGTAAGTATAAACCGATGTAACTTTTTTTCCAAAAGTATTTATATTTTTATTAAAAAAAAATCATCTTTTCA
>JAPWTK010001355.1:12500-55605 GCA_029963805.1 Aromia moschata
GCGCCAAAAATTATCATTAAGTCTGATTTTATTAATGAACCACTGACAAAACTGTATGCGTCTTTTTTGATCTCCTGGTACTAGCGTCTGTGTAGGCACAAACTTATGCTTTTTTAGAATGTTGTGAATAGGTCTCAAACATAATCCACTTTCTGCATCAAATCGGTAATTGAATTATTAGGCTGAGCTTCAAAGTAAGCTACGACGTCAATTTCAGTTGCTTCACTTATTATGAATTGTTTCTTAGTTCTAGTTTTCTTAAAGACATTTTCATTTGATCTAAACTTACGATACAAAATCAGAAAGTACCTTTGATCTGGGAAGTTACGCATAGGATACAAAGCACAATAACGTTCACGAGCTCGGTGGCTATTTTTTTGACAAACGATGTAACATTCCATCATATCGCACTTTTCTGAATGCGTAAAAGGCATTTTTCCTCAAAAAACACACACTGTAATCTTTTCACTAGCATAACATCAATTTGAGGTTATGCTAGTGACCTCTTTCTCTTTAAAATGCCGTCGAGTTTGCTCAAATATATTTTTTTTTTTTCGCCGAGATATCGAATTTTGAAAATTGTCTGTTCATATATCTTTCCCAATACATTTAATTAGTATGGAATCTGCATTATATAAATTGCAACATCTCGACGAAAAAAAAAATATATTCGAGCAAACTCAACGGCATTTTAAAGCTGAAGATTTGTATTTTAAGATCCCACACATGATTTTTTTGAGAAAAAAAATCTCATAAACTACATAACCTCAAAAAGCTACATAACCTCAAATATGTCAAAAGAACGTGTTTTTGCACATTTCGGTTACGATATCTCCAAATCCTGACGTGATAGAGCAAAACTAAAAATAGATTCGAATTCAGCGTCGAAAAATACATTGGAAATAGACGGTCTGACCCCAGAATAGCGGAGAAATAGTATATTTTCGGACATATTTTAATTCATAACTCGATAACATTTACAATTGAAATTTGTACAAGTTATTAATCAGTGCCTAAGTAAATGCCCCCATTTTTTGAGTTTTTTAATTCCATTATTAATAATGATTTAAAGGACTTTCTTTAACCATTCTTTAGTATCAGTTTTATATCAGTTTTTAAATTTTATTTTCGTCTTGAATCATCAGTTAAGAGAAGTTATTTTTTTTCTAAGATCAATAACTTCATAAACCCAAATAAAATAATGATTCACCTCCATTAGTTCAACTTTTCACTTCTGTCTATCGTCCCACGATAGTAACATACTCTGTTTCTTTGTTATAAATAACTAATACGATTTGGTACTCTGTACATCTTAATAAAATCCACACACGGCTAGATTGTTAGCTCAAACGGTGTTTTCGCCAATAACTATCGATAACAGTTTTGTCTCCGCCCAAATGAAAAAGGTTATATCGAAAAGCGCTAATGTTTGAACGGCAATTTAATCTTGCTTTGTCGATGGTCATAGTCGCAAAAGTAGTCATGGGAAGGCATAAGAAAAAAGTATTTGCGAGATTTTTTTTTATTTCAACAGATAGTCAGATATCTTTTAGAAGAATGCAGTTTAATATTACCATAGCAACGAAATAACGACGCCCCAGTTTAACATTCAAATAGTTGACATTTTGCTTCTTAAGAGTTTGCATGGTTTTTGATCGCGATTATTGTAGTAAATAATGGAAAGCAGCAAAATTATAAAACATTTATGATTTGTTCATGAATTGGATGGAAATAAAAAAATGCAAAACTATTTCAGAGGACGTAATTTTGGCTTATTTAGCGCAAAAAATCAGAAATTATTAAATCAACCCCGTGCAGGGCTGTTTTCAGGCTGAAAGCCCACATAAAAAATAACGTACCTAGAAATGAATGGTGTCGTACTAGCTGATAATGATTTTATTATCCGATCTCTTTTTTTAAATGTATTAGAGGTTGAAAGTTTCGTTAGATACCCATCAAAGCTACCCGATCATTTAAGAAACAAGATGAAGTTCTGGATGTTTTGAACGTTATAAGGAGTGTACCAGAAGTCATTAATGTTTTGAGAACGCGGAATTATTTAAAAACTATGGTCTTAAGTGAAGGTATGAAAAATACATACTCTATTTCCATTCTAAATTGAAAATAGGTAGAAAAAAGCAAGGTTGTCAGATATATTTTCTAAAATTGCTAAGCTCACTATACAAGTATACTTCATACTTCAGTAAACTGTTAGTTCGTGACGTTCTTAGAAAGCTAGTTTGGAAATATTTAAAAAAAAAATACATAGATATATTTATTAGTTAGCATTAAAATAAAGCGTTTAAAATTGCTGGAAAAAATAATTATAAATTAAAACAACTTTATGTCTGTTACTATACTTAAAAACATTTTGAAGAGCCGGCAACGCGATGCCAGCAACACCGATGCCGGCAACCAGCAAATGCCGACCAGTATACTATAGGATTGCTTTATATGTAATACATCCAAATACTTATTCGATCCACTGTGCCATAAAAATTTTACGAGGTCGTTAAAATGATTTACGACTTTAGGCACTCTACTTGTTTAAGACGCCAGTGACGTGTATTTCAGCTAGGTTTATTAACACAGACAATTTTTTGAGATTGTCTGGCTAAATGAGCATTATTTACAGCAAATTATATTACTATATGCACGCCCATGGAATCATAAAGTTGAACCGCTTTTTTGTTCCCCAGGCGTATTTATCATTTTCAATTAAAATTAGAAGGACTGTACATACATATGTACATATACTCGTAGTTAGAGGCGTGAAAAAGTTGAACATTAATATTATAAACTGCTCGTCAAAATTTCTGCTCGTCACTTTTTAGAATAGCGCCATTTGCATTCTATTCGTGTTAGAGACTTGCGGGTTTTAATTTCGATAGCCTATAGGGTTGGTTTTAATGCCCCGAAATCACAACGCCGTGACTTAAACGGTTCACCGTCCACACCCCAAAAACCAACCCCATGTCGAAATTTGAATTCGCAAGATTTTGATGGCAATTTCAGCCACAACTCGCTTTCACCCTTTGACAACTCAAGCACCCAGCCAAGCCACACTACACCGACCCCCCACCCTCTGTGGTTCCGCCCTTGTAGAAGGCTGCGTGGTATGTCGTTTTGTCTCGAATTGATGTCATGGTTCTACTTGAAGACTTTCAATGTCACACTTGCGGACGACCGATTGAGCAATTTGAACATCAAGTGATATTCCAGCTCTAACACACCCCCTAAAAATTTGCCGCGCCAAGGGGTTGTAAGCAGGTCTTAATGCGTGGGGGTGACTCAGAAAACTTTTCAGCACACCCTGTCTCCTTCAAATTGGCTTTTGCATCCCATCACCCTCTTTTTTTGACCACCTCCAAAATTTCTTTGAGTGGATGAAAATTCCTGAATCTCGTTGGCTCGTCGGGTAGGCGCAACCTTCCTTTGCACTTGTGTGAATCCACAATCGCCAAATTCGTAAGAGATGCTTGGTACACTCGACAAGTGTTATTGTCCCTTGGACGCACAAACTCTCGATTGGGATAGCACCTGCGAGGCAGACCACCCAAAGAGCACCTTTTTTCCACTAATTTTATGAGTGAAAGCATGTTTGGGTGGCCTACCTCGCAGGCGCTAGCTCAGGCGAGAGTTCATGAGCCCAAGTCACAGTGATCAATTGCTGTGCGTACGATAATCTCTTACGAATTTCGATGCGGGTGTGGCTTGGAGGGGTGCTTGAGTTGTCAAAGGGTGAAAGAGAGTGGTGTGGCACCCCACATAAATTTATTTGGCAGCTAATTTATTTAGGATCAATGGATTCGCCCAACAGGGGTCAAACCACGTAAAACCTAGTCAGTAGACGGCGTCTGGAAATGGATTAAAGAGATGGGACAGCGACCAAATACACAGAACTTATTGACAAGGTCTTCATGTGTGCCGGGATGGAGTTTTTACTCCACAGCGTCCTTCCTGTGAAATTTGAATTCGCAAGATTTTGACGGCAATTCAGAGACCAGAATGGACTCATTCTGTGGGTCTCTGAAATTGCTGTCAAAATCTTGCGAATTCAAATTTCTACATGGGGTTGCTTTTTGGGGCGTGGACGGCGAACCGTTTAAATCATAGCGTAGATACTTCGGGATATTAAAACCAACCCTGTAGGCTACCGAAAATTAAAACCGCAAGTCTCTAACTCGAATAGAAAACAAATGGCGCTAATCTAAAAGTGTTACGCTAATTTTGACGAGCAGTTTATCTGTATTGCTATCTTAATTTTTGTGTGGCCTTGAAAAGGTACCATGGATGTTCAAAGATCTTAACGCTGATCATCAATGCGAATTTGATGTTTTAAAACAATTTTAGATCGCAGAAAAAATGGATCTCGTAGGAAAATTATTTTCGAATACTTCGAGAGGACTTATTTTGGGCCTCTGTTGTTCGCTGCAGCAATTTGCATTGTCAACCGCGAATATGTTATTTTTCCTACTAGATACAGCAGTTGCGTGCTCAGAAATTTGGTCTTGGGGTGGGGATTGACTATAAGTGCTTACAACACAACAACTTGGGTACAACAAAAGCTACTACTTTTTTATTTTAAGTAAAGGCTTAAGCGGGCGGGGGAGTTAACCCGGACCTCCCTCTGGGCACGACACTGTTAGATACACATTATACCATAGCGATGCTTTTGTACATATGAAACTTCAAACTGACAACTTGTTGACAAAGTAGATAAACCAAATGTCTATTATTTTTATACAATTTAAAAAATAAATGAAGGCATTCATATAGAATACATATTTTTGTCTAAATTATAGAAAAAATCTTGTATCAAACACGTTAGGAAATGCAATTTTGTTTACCTCATGTAATTTTAAGTGATTTCGCTTCGTTCGTCCTGTAGAAATTATACTCGTTAAACAAAATTATGCATTTTCTAACTGGTCACATAAATAGCTATTAGTTATTATTATTGTTTATGAATCAGTCTGCATATAAATAATTCCGATAAAATCGAGGTGAAACTGGATTAAGCAAAGAGTCTAATGAAGGTAAACTGACTTTCGAAAATGACGAATGTTTAGAGGGCGCTGTAGGTCCATCAAATCAAAATTTTTAAGTAGCAAGATGGGGTATCTTGACCTCATTTGAAAGGTATTTTAGTTCTTTACACAACGATATAAAGAGATTGAAAATACATCCACCCGTTGTGAAAACACTTTTTAAAGTTAACAAGCAGACTGTTTCCTTTTTGACTTTTGTTAGCTGACAGGGACACAGCAATGAAGTTCCACAAGGTGATCTAGTGGTTGTCTTAAGTGTTTTGTTGTAATGCGTTTCATTGGAGAAAAAAAACCTGCATCAAAGTTTTTTACTATTTACAAAAGTCCCAAAATACTACACATGAAGTTGTTCTTTTGTATAATACAAGATACCAAAAATAATTCATTACATCCGGAAATACCCACATCAGAGAACTCGTAAAAAATTGATGCAAATGGAAGTGTTCTCTGAGAGTGTATAGTAAATCCAGCGATCTGGGACATCTTAAGAAAGTTGAAGCACCAAATGAAGTTTGTAGGCATATCCTTTATTTTCTTTTAATATTTTCTGAACTATTGACTAAGGCAGGCCTCTCCAACTCCGGTGCTATTGCCGCTCCGGCCGAGCGCCGGCCAAGCACTCGCGTCGGGCTGCGACACTGTTGAGCCGAGGGATGGCAGAGGCACTAACAGTCCAGTAGGCAGGGAGCTAAAATCATCAAAATGTATTCTTGCGACATGCGGGCAGGTTTTTACCGATTCCCATGTATTTTTTCCCGTAGAAGACAATGATAGGGGTCCGTAGAGCAGCATCCGTGTGGAACATTGTTTAAATAAACAATTTATGCGAAAATTTTCATATTTTCACATATCACTCCGTTCCTGTGCATTTTCGGTAGGTATATAAGGTGCAATGAAGAAAATTTTTCCTTATTAAATTTAGAAAATTTTAAGCCCAACCGGAAGTCTCTAAGTGCAATTGTTAAATAACAATTGGCTAATAAAGCTGAAAGAGTGCTTATTTTTAATTATTTATTTATTCGAAAAGTTAAGCAATTATCAGGCTGAAATTTCTTGAAAGAGTAGCTATTTGCAACTAGAAGTTACCCTGAAAATGTCAGCTCGATCGATTAACAATTTTACAAGTGATTAACGATCGAATTTTTCGAGAAGCCTTAATTAACAATACTGCCATTTCTTTATTTGCAGTACGATTTTGATCGGCTTAGGCTAGAAAGGTTACAAATCTCTTATAGTTTTTTGAGACAATATTTTTAAAAATATTGAAATGGACCAGTTTTATAGCGTTTTATACGCGACCACCTTTTTTGACGCGACGCTAGATGATTAATGACGTCGCGTCAAATAAAACTATACCCGCTATAAAACTGGTCCATTTCAACATTTTTAAAAATCTCAAAAAGTCTCAAAGACTAGAAGAGATTTGTGATCTTTCTAGCCTAAGCCGATCAAAATCGTACTGTAAATAAAGAAATGCCAGTATTGTTAATTAAGGCTTCTCCAAAAATTCGATCGTTAATTACTTGTACTTGTACTCGTAAAATTGTTAACCGATCGAGCTGCAATTTTCAGGGTAACTTCTAGTTACAAATAGCTCTTTCAAGAAATTTCAGCCTGATAATTGTTTAACTTTTCGAATAAATAACTAATTAAAAATAAGCACTTTTTCAGCTTTATTAGCCAATTCTTAGTTATCAATTGCACTTAGAGACTCCGGTTGGGCTTAAAATTTTCTAAATTTAATAGGGAACATTTTTCTTCATTGCACCTTATATACCGAAAATGCACAGGAACGGAGTTATATGCGAAAATATGAAAATTTTCGCATAAATTGTTTATTTAATTATTTAAACAAAACAAAACAAAAGCTCCCTGCCTACTGGACTATAAAAGTTAAAAGTAAATTAAGAAATTTAAAATACCAGAAAACGTTAAAGGTCTGATATTTTCCGGAAAATGGGTCAATTTTTAATAAACAGTATTAAAATAATGACGCGTACCTCTGAAATGCTTGGTAGTTCTGATTTTAATTTGGCTATCAGTTCCGTCCTTTCGTCACCAATAATTGCGTCAAAGAATGTTTGTTCTAGTAATGTCGCCGCACGGTCGAGGCCTTGATGTTTACGATTGTATGATAAACTAAACATTGGGCTTTTCCGTCGACGTTAGTAAAAAAGATATGAATCCTCCCATTGGGAATTAAATGTCTGGCTAGATTGCCCTGGCTTTACGATGTCTACGAAGGTCCACTCTGTTAATGACGGACCGATTCTTTTTCCATTAGAATTAGAATCAAGTGTCGCGCGGATCGCGCGCGCGAGTGTGTGTGGGTGGGAGAGAGATAAAAACAGAAAGCAATAATATGATGCTGTCTTTGTCGCTCAAAGGTGGCTGCCTTGCGGACGGGTGTGGAAGGCAGGGGGCAGGCACCGGAGCTGCAAAGTGCAGCACCGGTGCGCGCCGACACTAAGTGCACGTGTCGGAGAGGCCTGGACTAAGGCATATCATGATCGGTTAGTTCGGCTGTGGACAGTTGAGGATTACCTTAGGAGATTAATTAAGACAGTTTGTTTTTAGCAAGACAGGGTCTTCCACTTTTTTCTTGTTAGCAGTATGTCCAGTTGCTTCAAGATTTTTTTAAATGTTCTCTGAGGTATACTCGGTATTAATAGATTATTACTTAGTAGGGGAGAGGGAGGCACAATGATACAATTTTTGTCGTAATTTTGTTTTGATTTTGTCCAAGACAAAATACTTGTCGCCATCTTCTTATTTTAGGTTCACAGGCTATGTATTTGTCTTTCATATGATATTCTATTTAAAGGAAAAATAAAAACAAGTTTGGAGTTTTTGCAACTGTTTTTAATGTCTACATTTGCATCAAACTACCTCTCTGGTGGGGTAAATTGGTACAGTGCTGGAAAACATTGATACACATACATACACTAGAGAAAAAAGTAATATTGTAGTGCAATATTTACTGAATTAAACTGTTGGAAAAAAAATATCTATTTTGGCGAAGTGTACCACCAGTAGCAACGGGTTTGGGCAGTTTGAATACGACGTCTCCTCGAAGCACTAAACTGATGTCTTGAACGTTAGGAAAACAAAAGTCTAATGTCAGTTTTTCGTTTCCGTAAAAAATTGACCTCTTTTTCATGGTTATTATAAATCGTGGCAATTTGTCCAACAAAGTGTACGACTGTTTTCTTTTTTAAAAACTTGACGACAACAATTTCGCCTACATTTAATTCATCATCACACAACAAGAGTAGTTCTTCATCACTGACATCGTCAATTGAATCAGATAAGTTCATTTCCACTTCACTGTCACTTTCGGATGAACTTGGAACATTTTGGACCGTTTCTTTAATATTAAATTTCACATTCTTGGTTACTTGCTTAATTATTTTCATATTTCTTTTCTTAGCGATGTTCTCTAATCGTGCTTTTTCTGGTGTTGTGGTGTAAATACGAGACTTCCTTTGCATCTGCCTAGTTGTTTATAGGCAACACCTATCCTTGTAGTTCTTTGTATATTTAGAGTGATATATTCTGATTTAGTTTCCGCCCGCAGCTTCTTCTTCGTGCTCAGATTCGTCTGAAACCTCTGGATTCTCATTTTTATGATTTTTTTCTATACTTTTCGATTCTATGTTGAAGTGTAGAGGGTTTTAAACCATGATCAGCAGCTGAAACTCTAATTGATTTGTGATTTTTAATAACATCGTTTATTGCAGTCTTTATAGCTCCTTCGTCAATGAATGCTCTTTGTGATGAGTACGTACCATTTTCATTAACCTGAAACAAGTAACATATCCTCGTATAACGTACTGAACCTTGTATATACGAATAAAATAGTACATTTGTACATTGCAGAGGTACATTGATACACTGTAGAGGCACATCGATACACTGCATCAATGTACCTCTCATACATACATATGTATCAATGTGCCCCAAATGCACTCTCACAGAAATAATCACAAGTGATATATTTAACCTTACAGTGCATATACTTGGTTGCAAACAATGTTTAAATAATACTTACGTTTAAGAATGGTGACACAAGCGGCACTCTATTGCTACCACGGTGGTAAAAACACACACATGTAAAAAGGCATTAAAAATTACTTTCTCGCGCCAAAGTAAACTAAACACATGTAACTTTACTCTCACTCGTTTTTCCGTTACTAAATTTTTATGACAAGTAGCCCACACTAGTGCCATCTTTAAGGTAATAGGTTGAAACTAATGCACTTCTTCTGCCGCGAAATTTTAAATGCGTATCAATGTGCCTCGTGTATCAATGTACCTCTCTCCCCTATGTTATGTTAAATAAGTGAACATCAGTTTCGTGGGCATTATTTTGTGGCCGATAAACTTTTGGCGAAAACTTTTTTTCAGTGAAACGCATATCACAAAAAAAATAAATGAATAAAGGTAAAATAAATAATAATAACAATATTAAAATGTTAATGTCTTAATAAACAGTGCAAAAAAGGGGTACTAGAGTGCCATCCGGTATATTAATACATATGTATAAGAAAGTGAAGATCTCCTTAATCAGTCAGAATCATATTTAAGTGGCTAATTTCGAACGACTTAAAATAGATGTTTTGAAGGTAGGTATACTCACGTAAAGTGATTAGTGTTTAAAATTGTGTGAAATATTACCGGATGTGCTCGAACTGTGGGTGAAATTACCTGTCACTTTAAATGCATTCCAAAAATAAAACAATTTACCGAATTGGTAGCAGTATTTAATTAACTAAAAATGCCGAGGGTTCAGCGGAAATTGCTGTCGGTGACGTCCAAATGTTTGGGTATTTCTGACCAATAAAACACCAATTCCTTCTTTGAAAAACCCTTGCTTTCGAACGATGTTAACTCTGCGTAGAAAAATTGTAGGAATATAAAGGTTGTGAAGTCTATTAACTGAATATAGGGCGACATTATCTTTTTAGCTTTTGAGACAATGTCCGAAATCTGATGCGGAGCACAGTGGGGCAAAATGCTAATCTAGGAGTGCAAAAGTCGAAAAACGAAATATATGTAGATCTTTGCTACTATTTTTAATGTCAATATAAATGTCCAAAGGAGCTGAAACCTACATTTTTACTTTTGAAATTGATTGTTTTAAAGCAATGCAAGCGATGGAAACTGTTAGGTTGAGTATAATGTCAAAATATGATTTTTTCACTTCCTATCCAACGTTTAAAAGATTAATATGAGAGTCCATTTGTGATAACTGTATCCACATAATATACAAAAATATAATATCCAAGATATATTTTTCTGAAATTTTAAAATATTTAATTTAAGAGAGTTTGTGTAAATTGATTTTCTATATATGTATATTTTTAATGGAATACTTACGAAATTGGCATGTATTCACGTTAATTTTCACACAAATATTAAGAATGAGGTGTATGTATAGTTTTTGTTTTTATCAAATATGAGTGCAGCCAAATGCAGCTGAAAAAGTTGTTGCTGAAAAATGTTTGTACATGTACAAAAATAACTACAATTTCATGAATCTGATTTGTCACCGTAGTGATTTTGGAGTCGATGCAGTGGAACTTCTTCGCAACGTTACACGCCAAAGGAGAGTGCGACGGTGTGGGTGGATGTGTAAAAAGACATGTGTATTAAGCGAGTTTGGAACGTGTCAACGACAAACACATAACGAACGCGAGAACATTATACGAATGGGCGAGCAGTTTTTTTAAAAAAGTAAGTTTCAGCTTCTGCTCGCAGTCGGATCACGATTCGAATGAAAGTCGATTGGCGCAAAGTTTTGCATATACTAAAACTGTGAAGGATACGCGATTCACAATTTTAATCCCGTAAATTCAGATAATATAGCTTGTAAGATTATATATTCCGAAGATGACCCCTCCCCCCCCCCGGCCCCCCCCCCCCCCGGCCCCCCCCGAAAAAAAAAACCAAAAAAAAAAAAAACCCCCCAACCCAACCCCACCCCAAACCCCACCCCCCCCCCCCCCCCCCCAACCCCCAAAAAAAAAAACCCCCCCCCCCCCAACCCCCCAAACCCCACCACCCCAACCCACAAAAAAAAAAAAAAAACAAAAAACCCCCCCCCCCCCACAAACCCCCCCCCCCCCCCCCCCCCCCAAAAACCCCCCCCCCCCCCCCCACCCCCCCCCCCCCAAAAACCCCCCCCCACAAAAAAAAAAAACAAAAAAAAAAAAAAAATTGAATTTTTGCAAAATCCTTTGGGGCTATGTTTAGTATTGTAATAGGCATTCATTTGATATATGTTTTATAAAAATCAACGACCTAGTGGTTCTAAGGGACCCCCCCCCCCCCCCCCAAAAACCCAAAAACCCCCTTTCCTTTTTTTCCTTTTTTTTTTTTCCCCTCCCCCCCCCCCCCCCCCCCAAAACCCAACTTCCCCTTTTTTTTCCTTTTTTTTTTTTTTTTTTTAGGGGGTACTCACTTGACATGTTTTATCTCAATTGAAACAATCTCAGTCTCAATCTCAATTTAAACAACTTTATTACCCTTCTTTATATTTATTTAATATATATACAACTAAAACCAAATTATTTATCATTATGAATGGACATAATTTTGCAATCCTAAGTAACCAGTTTGCCGCACTGTGCGGTGGGGTGAAATCATCCCACACTTGGAAAAATACCGGTTTAATTGATTCTAGTTTGTGAGACACCGAAAAGGCAATGTTGTGAGATCGTGTACAATTTTCCCAGAATTGGAATACACGACATTCTACTTTTAAGTATAATTTTCCAAAAAGCAAAAATCAGCAAACGAAATTATTCTCCCTCTTTCAAATCTCAGTAGAACAACACAATACTTACATTTTATTTTAATTTGATCATGCCATAGATTAGGCATCCACCCCTGGCTTTTCTTAGTATCATCAACAATTCACAAATTATATATAAAAACGTATTTTGTCTGTTCGAGGTAATTGATAACCTCATTACGTTAAATAAAAGGTATGGAAAATTTACGAAGATTTAATTTGTAGTAATAGAGGCATTTCTCCAATTTCCGTTTGTTTCGCCACCCTCTATATTCGATTAAATGTGTGCAAAATGATGGTTTACTCCACAGAAAGTTTCAAGTTCAATTCCGATTTAACCGGAAATGGATTCAACTTCCGACTGTTAAATGGCACGTCATATTTACTTTCATTTGTTTTGATTCTAAATGTCATTTTTTGATTTACATCTTTTGATCTAGAATGCTTAGAGTTAATTAAAACGTTTCATCTCAAGTATACGTAGAAAAACTGTTTGGTCTTGTTTTTATTGACCGTTTTTATTTTTTAAGCGTTAAAATATGGCAAAAAGGAATGGTTACTGTTGTTACTGTTTTCTCAATATGTTGAAATGAACAGTAAGGCTCATAAGATTATTCAAATAGCGTCTTTTGTTACATTATGCATTAAAATCAAGCCCTACTTTGTGTTGATGAGACGTCCAAAAAACAACTCTGGCTACGAACGAGAGAGATAAAAATAGCGGTCATATCGAAACTCGAAACGAAACTTTGTTGTCAAACGTTTGACAATGGCTGTCAGAATTGTGAAATATACACCGTGTCCCATTTTAATCTTTCCAGCTCAATATTTCGTCGGGGAAGTCCCAAATCGAAAAATGACCTTTACAAAAGTTGTAGGGTTTGAAGGGGGCCATCGTTTGGTGACCTCAAATTTGACCTCGACGATGTCCTTCAAGATTATTTGAAGGTTAAATCGATTTTTTAAATAGGAACCCCTATTTTTGACAAAGGATTCAGAAAGAGTACAAAGTTTTACGTAGGAAAATGCTCTTGCGGTATTTTTTATGAACTTTAGAGGTCATTTCAAAGTCAAAATCGAAATAACCCGAAATTTAAAGGTAAAAACTCATAGAAATCGTTGGTTTCATAAGAAAACATTGAATGATGACTTTTAGTCTGACATTGACTTTGACCTTGAAAGTACCAAATTGAAACCAGGCAGGCTGAAGGTCTGTGTTTCCAACTCTCATCTCCAAAACTGCAAACATTTAAATAAAAAAGAAAAAGAGAGAAAGACCGACTGCCGCGTTTCTCTCCTTTTTTTAGTTTTATCAATTATAAAAAAGAAAAAGAGACAGACTGACTGCTGTTTACAGACATCAATAGAACGGTGAGAAGAAGGAAGATTGTTGGACCTGTTTTTTTTTAACGGAATGCTGAATGCGGAGAACCGTTTAGAAATTTTGTACAAATGTTGTATGACGACGAACTGCAAGAATGTTATATTCAACAATCTGGAGCTCGTCCGCATACTACTATGGAAACAATTAATTATATTTGCGAATTTAAAAAACAAGATAAAACAATTTTTCTAGGTCTATTCGAATTGAACTGAAAAGTTTTTGAAAAAGTGACAAATGACATATCATTGTGCTCAGAATGACATGTAGAATCAAAACAAATGAAAATAAATGCCATTTACGATTCGGAAGTTGGGACCATTTCCGGTTAAACCAGAGGTGAATAAAAATTGTTGACACTGTCATTAAATGTAGATCCATGTCTAATATTCGATTCTAGAAAATCTGAAAAATCTCTGAAAACAACAAAGCTGTGGGGGTTAGTCATTTCCGAGAATCATCCGGTACATATTTTATTGCTTAAACAAAACAAGAAAGCCCTAAATCAAGAAAAAAACAACTCGAATTATCTTAGAGTAACTTAATAAATTATTTATATTCCTTTTTGAACTGCTGATTGTTTTGTTATTACTTTTTGTTTTCGTTTACTTGAAGAGTAAGAGTAGAGAATCTTCTTATTTGAAAATCTTTTGCGGTAAAATGGTAGACAAGGATTCAAAATGACAAATCTACCGCTAAAACGGTAGATTTGGCAGCATTGATCGGGATTTATCCCACCACATCTGGCTCTGATTGTCGCACACGCTGCGATACGATGTTCGGATAATCAATGTTTGTTCAGGTTATGATCAGACTTCGGATAAACGTGGTTTTTACCTTGAACGGCTTTTATGAATGGATTGCTTCATTCATAATTTCCAAGAGACGCGTGCGCGCTTGGTCCTGGAACTGAGCAGTTTCTGTTCATGGGATATTTGCATTGGTATGATAGACAAAGACTAATTCTTATGGGCGAAGTACAGTGAGCCCATTTTTGTGAGACAAGTATTATTTAAACGAAAATTGCACTGCATTAAAATTTATTACGGGTTTTGAATATAAACGAGTTATTTTAATCACGTATACCCAAATACACTAAAAAATTGTCACCAATAAAACATAAGGTTGACATCCGATGAACCGATATTCATATTTACTTGACAGCCGTTGAAGGTTAAAACCACGTTTTGTCCGAAGTCTGGTTATGACTGAGCGCTATGACTGTTCGGATTATCGGATGTTTGGAATAACGCATGTTCGGATTATCGATGTTGTATTGTATTATTATCTATGTACTTTAAGTAAATAGTATTCTTTATAAACATATCTGCAAAGGTAATGAAAACTAAAATTTTCCACACTTTTTGATGTGATCTAAACAATATTCTTAAATATTGTTACAGCAATTGATTTTATATACCACGTTAAAAAAATCTGGAATGCCTAAATAAAATAAAATTGCACTGTAAAATTCACAGAATATTAGTTATCATTATTAGTTATCATATATCAAGTTTATTCATTCCACAAAAATGCAGAAATATTTACTTCAGAGTTCAAAAAAATTTAGATTAGAAGAATACCCTGCAAACAACAAGCTTGCATTGTGACTCACTAATGTTTTGAGACTCACTAATGAGAAAGTTTCAGATAATGGCAGTGGCGGTCGGTGGAATTTGACATGCTCGTACTTCCGTAAGGAGGCATGGGACCCACACTATATTTTAGGGAGTGGTTACCAGACCTAAGTAGAAGGCCATAATGGCAAAAAATCTTCAGGCAAAATTTGCGATTTTTTTTTAAATGGCTGCCTCCGGGCAAATCTTAGAAACGGCTTGCAAAATATTTGGGAAGTATTTCTTTTTCATAATCACCGAGTAAATTAAATTTTTTTATATTTGTGATTTTTGCAAAATTATTATTTTGCTTAAAGATACAACTATTGTAAAATCTCACAGACGAAATGTTGGAATAAATAAAAATTCAAACAACCATAACTATTACAGATCTCAAAATGTCAAGAAAATCACAAGTATAAGAAAATTATATTTACTCGGTGATTATGAAAAAAAATATTTCGCAAATATTTTGCAAGCCGTTTCCAAGATCTGCCCGGAGGCAGCCATTTTTAGAAAAAAAAAATTGCCATTGTAGCCTTCTACTTAGGTCTAGTAACCACCAACCACCCCCATTATGGTGTGGGTCCCATGCCCTTACTCCTTACGAAAATATGAGCATGTCAAATTCCACCGACCGCCACCGGATAATGATTGGAGTACAATAACACTGCTGACAAACACTTGTGGAAATTTTAAGACAAACACTTTTTGAACACTCATTGAATATTATTTCATTGTCGGAATGTGTAATTCCTGAATTGTGATAACATAATACAGAGAACAATGCAGATCAGAGCTCAATATAACTTTCGGCAATTGTGTATTACTATGTAAGTATTTTAAGTAGGTACTTTTTTAAAAATGTTTTAATACGTCAAGTTTTCAACGCTGGTATATATTTTAACGATGACTCACTAGGTCGAAGAGTTACATATTACCGCGAAGAAAGGTATTGACTGATCATAGAGGAAAACTAATGGAAAGGTGTGGTACGATTAATGATACCTATTAGACAGACAAATATTCGTATAAGTGCCAATACATTAATTTTTAATCAAAGCTCACAAAATTTTACTGCTGGGATTTTTACGCGATTTATCGTACCATAAAAATAGTATACATTTTTGTTCATTTGTTTTTCCTGTGATACATTTTAGTTGTACATACACCGAATCAAAATTCAGCGCACATACAATACAGATGTACAGGGTTTTCGTTTATATTTTGACATTTACCTACAGGGTTTATTGTAGGAGATAGAAAAGAACTTATAGGAGAGTTTTAGTAAATTTTCTGCATTATCTTTTAAGCTTATCAACTTAAAAATTAAACTTTGAAGAGTCGCAAAACGGAACAAACACTTTTTTTTAACAGAATACTCGATATACCTGTTTTAATTTTCTGCAAGAACTCTTTCGCCTGATTTAAAAAATGTAGACTTACTGACATTTCCTTTGAAGTATGTGAACTATTTAAATTTAAAATTGAAAACGTCGGAGTCTAGATTGACATAAAAATGTCAATAAATAAATGACTGTTATATGTATCCGGTTGATGGTTTGGTTTGTAACACCCAAATGATGATAATAACAAAGATTAGGAGCCTTTTTTGAGCCAGTATACTGGATTTCCCGTCCTCTAAAGGTTAATTGTCAAAGCTGTCACCTCATATGACAGCCATTATTTATTTTACATTTTGATCGCTATTTCTATCTCTCTCGTTCATAACGTGATTTGATAACGTTTTTTTGAATGTTTTTTTATATTGCACTGAGCACTTTAAACAGAAATATCTGAAAAACGGTTATTTGGAAGGATTTAAAAAACGTATATCTAAAAACGTATATATTTAAATGGGTTGGAATGAGAATTTTGAAAGCAAATATCACGAAAATGGTTAATTGTTTTTTTTTTTTAATGAAAACAAATAGTCCAAGGCGCAAAAAAAGTTATACCGGTTTTTAGATAATCTATAGAGCACCCTCTAGATAAAAATGATCGACAATTAAAAATCATTGCCCCAAAAAATCCCCATCACAAATTTTGTGTAAAAATGGTTTTTTTTAAATTTAAATTTTAAAATTAAAAAAAAAAAACAAAACAGGTTTTCGGGGTTCGAAAATCGAAAATAAAATTGTAACTCTGACAGCCTATTAACTTTTGGACTAGCAATTGATTTTATATACCACGTTAAAAAAATCTGGAATGTCTAAATAAAATAAAATTGCACTGTAGAATTCACAGAATATTAGTTATCATTATCACAAGTTTATTATTACAAAAATGCAGAAATATTTACTTCAGAGTTCAACAAAATTTAGAAGAATACCCTGCAAACAACAAGCTTGCATCGTGACTCACTAATGCTTGTTTCTGGTTAATATGCGCAACGGTCTGGAATCAATGAATGGAATCAGTGAAATTTTAGTTGCCCATTATAGAAAACTGTGTCCGATTCATCGGATGTCCAGATCAAGAGGAATCTCCCATAATTTATAGTAATTAGATGCGGTTAATTAATACTTTAATAGATACAGATAATTTTAACCCTTATCTACTCAAAGAGTCTATGCTTATATGAAGTGATACTTTCTTTAATCTCCTTACTAAGAGATGGTGAGAAAGTTTCAGATAATGGCAGTGGCGGTCGGTGGAATTTAACATGCTCGTACTTCCGTAAGGAGGCATGGGACCCACACTATATTTTAGGGAGTTCGAAAATCGAAAATAAAATTGTAACTCTGACAGCCTATTAACTTTTGGACTACCCAAAAAATCTGATTTTTGCGATGCATAGATATACATATGTATATGATATATAAAACAAATATTTGATAATTAATCCACAAAATGTATTTCATCTCAAACACAAATTCATCTCAAAAATGTTTGGTAGCTATCCAATTATATTCATTCGGAATTTGTATTGCATGCGTACATCAGAAAATACAAACGAGCATTTTTTATGAGGGCAATTTAAAATTATCTAGCATTTACGTTAGACTGATTTTTTTTGTAAACCATTTGTGCTGGCTGTTGGCACGTCATAAAAAGCGGGTCCGGGTACTAGAATAGCATGTGGCAGGTGACGAATATTATTACATATTTCTTAAAGAAAAAAGAAAACGCTAATATTTTTAACTGAACACGTTGCTGTGAAAAATACGTCGATTGCGAAAACAGCTTATTTCTTGTATTAGGGATATTAATTTATTATTTTAATTTTTGCGGATCTATTCAGGGAAATTTGTTATTGTAGACGTACGCACATCCTGGTTACCCAAATATTTTGCACGAATAAATACGATAGCACACCAATCAAAATATAGTAGGTTTTCCTGGTACAATAATAATAAGGGACGTAGCCGAATATGTGGGAGGAATGGGCGGAAAATCCAATTCTTAACATTTTGACGTAATTGTAACGTTTGATATACAATATGTCTCTCGGAAACGTAAAGTTTAGGTCAAAATAACAATATACTAAGTATGTATCAGTACAATAGTGCTCGTCAAAGAGTCTAATATAAAGTACTGCTTTAAATGTGAGGAGAAAACTGCACTTTAATCAACAAAACAATTTGGGAAAAAAAAAAAAAAGCAAAAAAATGACTTGGATTTTATAATTTTCTACTGTAATTTGTTATCGAAATTCAACATTTAATACATCGTTGGATTCGTCTCGAAAAGCTCAGTTTCATGCAATTATGAAAGTGGCACATGTCCATTTGAGTTGTTCAAGTTATTATAATACTTTAACTATAAATTTAAAATAATAAATTAACCTTATAAAAAAAAAAAAAATAAAAAACTGTTTTTGCGAACTTTAATCGATACTGGACGGTGGCAGGGCATTATTAATACAGCAGTTGCATTTTTTTAACCCCATTCTAGATCAGAAGAATCATATTTTGGCATAATTGCTCTTTTAATCAATTTCAAAATAATAATTAAAAAATAAAAAATCATCAAAAAAAGACGAAAAAAACAATACATGCAGATTCCAAATACGTAAAAATTTACGGTGTGTCCTATTTAAAAATCAAAAGTTGCATGCATTTACGGTGAAACTGGAAGTTGCACAAATATGCTGTGTAGATCATTAATTGATTGGCATTTATATCAAATATGACATACACCAAATTTCATTAAAATATCCTTAAAATTAAAAAAAATGACAGCTCGAAAGTGACTCCGTTGACACCCGGTATTGTATTACGAGGGTATAAAAAAATCGTACCAGGCCATGGGGCTGCATCTTAAAAGCGAAGGTAGGGTCAGAAGAAACAGTATTTGATGCCATTTTAAACAAAAAATGTTTAATAGATCATCTTGATAAATAAGGATTATATCTATTTGTATATAAACAAATGTAGACACCCTGTATATAATTTAAATATACAAAACTCTCATTGCTGTCATTATTAATACGTGAATATAATCAATTGTATGTAGTTAACCAGTAGATGAACACACAACATAATGAAAATAATAGTAATGTAACTTCTCTCCTTGTAATTATAATATATACCTACTAATTATAAGGAGATAAGGCTCAACAGTCAATAAATATAAATATAAAGTCTCTAGGTTGCCAACATCATTCATTGTTATAAGAATAGATAGAATTAGTAATTTTGTAATAAAATTAATAAGAATATGCACTTAGCTAAAAAAATCTTGGATAACACTGGCCGACAAAATTAAAAAATGTCGTGTCTTTTGTAGAGTTCCCTTTAATGCCCATGTATTTTTGCATGCTGAAACTGAATTCGATATTAAGAAACACGTCCACCGTGTAATTTTTGCGTAAAAGACGATTTTGAGTAACAAAAATGGATTATTCTATTCTATTCTATTCTACCTATGGAAACGATTCTGGGATATGGCGGTAGAGTAATGCGTCATGCAAGTTGAGGACTTTTTTTCATTGTTTTTTTCATGTTTAGTCAAATTTCATGCAAAAAAAATGTATCTGAATTACAGATACAGAGGAAAATGGACTACAAGTGGCAAAAATCACGTTTCGTGTCATTTTATCGGGCCTCATGGCTTTATGAGTAACGCTATGGTGATATCTATAAGGCATCCGTATCCTGAGATATAAGTTCCAATGTTTTTTGATATGTTGAATCCGAAGTTGAATGAAATCATAGTCACATGTGCAGAGGAAAACGGGCTACAGATGCCAAGAATTCCGTTTCGTCATTTCATTAGGTTTCATGTCTCTGGAAGCTGTCGGTATTGTGATATATCCATGAGAAATTCCTGACACGGGGTGTCATTTTTAATGTTCCTTGATATGTTAAAACAGGATTCCACTTCAAAATTTTAGTTGTGTGCGCACACGCACACGCACACGCACGGTCGCAGTTGTCGTTGTCGGAGCGCAACTAAGAAAATCTTCCTTATAATATAATAAATCCATTAACCCCATTTATCAACCAGACAGCACAAGTTTTTGCGTTTTCATCATGCAACTGAAAATAAGACGATTTGATGACAATGACCCCCCATATCTGCGTCAGGATTACGCAGTAGATCATTTAGTAGATGCGATGAGATGCTTAGAAATAGGTCTCATGCTGATTTCATTCAGATGCTCAGGATCGGAAACAAAAAACGAAATCACTTATCATTTAATGAAAAAAAAAGTTCTGCAAGGAAAAAGAGGAAAAGTAATCAGCCAAAAAAAAAAGAGGAAAAGTGGTCAGCAGAAAAATTAGTACACCTATGAAATGAATGAAATGTGGAAGATTGGAGGAATGAACAGAAACAAGAACACAGGCAAAAAACATAAAGATTGACGGAAATGACACGATACGTGATTTTTGTCCCTCGCAGTCCATTTTCCTCTGCATCTGTGACTCAGATACATTTTTTTTGTATGAAATTCAACATATCAAAAAAACAATTTAAAAGACCTCTCAATTTGCACGACGCATTACTATTACCCTACCGCCATGTCCCAGAATCGTTTCCAGTGGATATAGGTAGAATAATCCCTTTTTGTCACTAAAAATCGTCTTTAACGCAAAATCTTTCTTGATATCAAATTCAGTTTCAGCATGTAAAAACACATGCAATTTGAAGGGTCCTACCCAAAAGACCACTTTTGAATTTTGTCGGCCAGTGTAATTTAATGTTTGGATTAAATAATCGATATACAGGGTGTCAAAGTTAAACCGCCAACCGTTAAGGGTCGATGTGTCAGGTTAAAATAAGACTTTTTTCATCTATAATTTTTTCCCCAAAAAATGCACCCCCTCTGAGCTAGAGCGAAAAGGAAAAAAAATAAAGAAAAATGCGTCTCGTTTCGTGGCATTTATTACCTGGTGTTTTTTGTGGATGTCAAACTTTGACAGCCTTTGACATTTTTCTGAGTGAATTTATTAATTGGAGTTGTAGTGCATTTTAAGTGCGTTTGTGCGTATTTTTAATCAGAATCATTCCAAATATTTACACTGCAGCTGAATACGCGGATATTGTGTTTGTTTACGGGTACTGTAATGGCAATGCGCGCGCTGCAAAAGTTCAGTACGCCTGTAAATTCCCGCGAAAGAGATTGCCTGACAGATCAGTGTTTTCCTGTACTTTTCAACGTCTAAGAGAAACAGGGTCAACTTCATTGCGGTCACGAGCAGATGGAATTTTCGCACCTCTTCAAACTGAAAGAAAAACAGAACAGATCTTGGAGCACTTCGATGAAACGCCTACTAGCCGTACGCTGATATGTTCTTTGCAGTCAGGGTATACGCAAACCATTGTGAACAGGACTTTGAAGACGGTCGTCGACCATACCATCTACCTTGTTACCTGATGACCTGCCGCGAAAAAGAGTATTTTCCAAATGATTCTTGCAGCAAACAATAAATGATGCTTTTTTCCCTCGGATGGTGATTTGGACCGACAAAGCAACTTTCCCCCGCGCTGGTATCTTTAATCAGCATAACGCTCACATTTGGCAGCACGAAAATCCACATGCCGTACGAGATAGCCATTTTCAATATGAATTTTTGTGCAACGACTCACTCATCGGTCCAATTTTTCTGCCTACACGCCTAAATGATCAAGATTTTCTTAATTTTTTGGAAAATGATTTTCAACCAATCTTAGACGACATGCCTTTAAATGATAAAGTAAACAGATGGTTCCAATTAGATGGGTGTCCAGCCCATTACATTCTACCGGTCCAGCGATGGTTGCATGACTATTTTCTGGGAAGATGGATCGGTTGCGGTAGAGACTGCCCCCGCCCTTGGCCTGCGCGCTCTCCGGACATGACGCCTATGGACTTTTTTGTTTGGGGTACGGAAGGAAAAGGTTTATGCGGAGCCCGTCAACGACGAAGCTGCCCTCCAGGAAAGGATTATTCAAGCAGCCCGGGAGATCACACCAGCAGAGTGCCGTGCAGCAGCTCAGTCTGTCGTCCGCAGGTGTGAGCTTTGCATTGAATATGGTGGCAGTCATTTCGAGCAGTTTTTGTGAATTTTCAAACCTTATCCGTTTTGTAATAAATGCCATGAAACGAGACGCATTTTTCTTTATTTTTTCCTTTTCGCTCTAGATCGGAGGGGGTACATTTTGGGGAAAAATTTATGGATGAAAAAAGTCTTATTTTAACCTGACACATCGACCCTGCACGTTTGGCGGTTTAACTTTGACTCACCCTGTATGTAAGTGGTCATTTTATAAATGAATATGTTACATTTAACCGTACGTAATTGAAGTAGGAAATATCCCTCGTTCATCGTCCTTCGTCATCAAAACCTAACCTAAACCAAAACCTAAAATCAGGACTTCAATCTTATTTGATTTCATCAGTGTGACATATTTGACGGCGAATGACGAAGAACAAGAGGAACGAGGTTGTTACCTGTCCAGGAGGACATACAGTGGTGTTACCGGTAGGACCGGTGATACGTTCGCGGTATCGCCCTTTAGTGTGTTTTAATGGGGCTACACATATTTTGGAGATCTGACAAAGTCGGCAACTACCAAGTGTCCTTGTTCTTCCTAAAGCATTCTCTAACGGTAAAACCGTTAAGCTCAAATGCAAGACATTTTAAATATTATGTTCAACAGCTAATTTTAACCGTATAGTTAAATTACTGGCATCACGTCCAATTATAGAATAGAATTTACTGGTATATTTGAACAACCATGTTAAATTTAACTTCACAGATTTAACAAACAAATTTAAAAAGCTTTAATTGGTTTATTGAATATCCACTTACGCAAGTAAAAATTCTTGTACTCCGTCGGAAGTAAAAACTTTTTTATGACGTCATTCATAAAAAGCTCTATCAGAATTCAATTAAATCTAACGTATACGATAAAGCATAACAAATTACTTACTCGTTCCTTTAGATCTTGGTCGTCCTGTGTTTGTTTGGAATCGTTCTTTTCATCTTCTTCAAATCCACTGGAAAGGAAAACAGATTTTATTTTTCTTTTCAGGTCAAGGCAATTCGTATTTCAAAGTTTCAATGAAAATTAGTTTACAGATACTGAAATACACACATGATGTACAGCTTGAAAATGTGCAACACAAACTGTAAGTAAACATCTTCCGATTACATAAGGCCAATCACCTTCTCAAAGAAAACGATGTTTTTGAACGAATAAGACTACATAGTCTTATTCATTCAATTCGGAATTAATCATTTGCCAAGCGATGATGTAAAAGATAAAAAAGTAGACTTTGTTTAAAGGGAGTTATATATATTATGAAGGGATCACAGCACAAGGGATTATAGAAATGGCGTCAATGTTATATTTAAAATACCCCGAAATGACGCAGGATTTCACGATGGTGACTATGGTGACTATGCATCATATGATAATCTATGCATCAGACATCAGTAGTACTATGCATCAGACTATCAGTATCTATGCATCAGACATCACTGTGAACAAAAACAAAGGGCAAAGGGGATCGATTAAGTTATTGAGTGGCGTGCAAAAGTTTGTATATAAATACGAGGATAGTCCCAGAAGTATAGCCTAGGAAAGATAGACTTTTTTTAAACAATTCCTCAAGCGTTAAAAAAATGGTAATTAAGTAAAAAATAGTACAATTTGAGTGCACTAGTTTTGGATCAAATCGGTTTGTAGGAACATAACCAAAAAAATTCATAAACGTGTGAAAAACGGGTTTTTTCACTTTTTAAATACCAAAATAAATTATTTCAAAAAAAAACAAAATATAGCAAGTTATAGCTCTTAAAAATACGAAGAAAATCGGTTTTTAAAAATTAAAATCGGTTCACAACTTTTTGCAAAAAAAAATAAAAACCTTCGAAAATTGCCTTTTTTTTTACTATATAACTAGCTGACCCGGCAAACGTTGTTCTACCATATTGAAAATTTGGGTATATAGGTATTTTTTGATGCCAAATCAAAAAAAAAATACAAAAAACAAATTTTTGTCAAAAAAAATAGAAAAAAACCCTAATTACCGAGCGGTATGAAATATACTTTACGACCTATTCTCATATCTACCAAATATACATAAAAAATTTCATAAAAATTGGTCGAGTCGTTTCGGAGGAGTGCGACCACAAACACCGTGACACGAGATTTTTATATATAAGATTACTCGGCCTACGAATGTAGTAGGGGCTTCCGCGAGTGACCAAATTGTAGCTCTTTTCGGCGGCTCCACAGTAAAATTTTTTATCAAAAAATGTTCACAACTTTTGGCGCAATTCGAAAAAATGTAAAAAAAAAGTGTTTTCGAAAAATGGTCCGGCAATTGTCAATAACAGTCCATCTTACATAAAAACATTGAAACATTTAATAACAGAAAAATCATCGGAAATAGATAAAAGAATGATATCCCAAAACAGAGGACCTACTGGGTCAAAATATTATAGATAGGTTGTAATAATAATAGTAGATCTACTAACAAAATACTGACGGATAAAGGAACAAACTATTCCAATTTCTAATTGGTCTGGCAGCTGCAATGCAGAATTCGTTTTGAACAATATGAAACTTCAGTTCACATGATATGCTTCAAAGGAAAACCCTAACGTTATTTACCTATAAAAAAAGAGCTGCTATCGCGGTTTTGGCTTTGATAAAAAAGAACCATGCTTGATAAGGTGTTTCTAAATAATGGGAGTGATACAGTAGACCTGTGGAAAGTTGAGGTATCAATAAGAAAATTTGGCCATCTCTCGCATATTTACGCTTACTATCAAAAACCACAGATCCAGATTTCAACCTCAACAGATCTTGTCAGTGTATATTCTGCTGGTTAGGCACTAAGCCTACATGTATTGATTTTTGTAATGAACTTTTTTCATAAAAATTGCAGAATATTTCTTCTACTGGTATATTAAGGATTTTTTTGTTTATGTATAATACCATGTTAATACATAGCATTTGTCAACAGTAAATACGAGTTTAATGTTAAGTCGTTCCTCATGTTTCAGTGTATTAGAAATAATTAGACTTTTGATTATTTTTACTCTAACGACTACTGAGTTATTTTTTTTGTCATCTACAGAATAGCAGTATTTTAATCAGTGTGCCTAAAAAAACTATTGTGTTTGATCCTCTAGTTTTGCTTCTACATACCTGCACAAAAATAACTAAATCCTAGTGATAAATCAATTTAGTGCGTCATCATAAAAAAAAACAACAGCGTTATTAATACAAAAACCCACTATTATTTCCATCTTCACAGTACCAAAAAACAAAAAAAAATCGTGCAATTTAAAAATTAGATTCAACGTAAATTATTTTAGTTTGGATGTAACGAGATGGAAATAAAAACAAGATCATTTCTCTAAATTAATAGCTAGAGCCAAAACAAATAGTATCTCTAACAAAAAGAATGTATCTGAATTTATAGACTTGTCGAAAACAACGAATAAAAGCTGTTTATAAATAGCTGCTACACTACACTAACTACATGAAATTTTTGTACGATTGTTTTCAATTTGAGAAAAAAAAATAAAAGTTTATTGTACCAAAAAAATAAATAAAAGGGTACAAATTACTGCGTATTTTTTTTGGGAATGTGTGAAAACTAACCAGTGAAAACTAAACTTATTTTTAATTTTTGATCGATTTGAAAAAAGTAAAATCACATGTCAGATGAGTATTTACATAGAATCCAGATAAGATTTTGAATTTGCTAAAGCTCCTTATATATCCAGGAAGTATAAAAAAAATTTCTTTTTAAATAAAACACCCTACATATTTAAATAAATTTAAGTTCTCCATTCTGATTATAAATATGTATACCTAATGTTATATGTTTTTTATTACTATATGTGTAATTCAGTTAGAAGAGCCCATATTGAACTAGTCACTGTTTCGATTCATGTTAATTTTTGTGAAACATGCAAGCTATCCCGTTTTTTTTTGATCAGCCACCGAACCGAAACTCCAAAACTTCTGTGCATACTATTAAAGATTATTTTTATAAGTATGCATCGCCAAAATGAGGATCATTACAGGGTCGCCCTAGCTCATACAATTACCTACGTATAATAAACCGGTGTTTTACTTTATAAACTATTTTAACAACGTTGAATGTCGTAGAAATATGAAGGTTGTTCAGGTGGGCACATCGGCAGTTAATACGTTCTGTTAATTTACACAGCAATTTAACTTTGACACACTATCGTTCCCAATTACATGGCCACCACTGTAGGTTCACAGATTTTTCGTATGATTACCTCCTAACAAGTCCAAATCCAGCCATGAAGTAAAAAAATAGGATCTCGGCATTTCCCTCTTGACCTACCTCCCTTCTGAACGTTTATTGACAGGACTATACAGGGTTGGCCCATGTTGACTTAGGAATAGCAAATATTACCAGCTAAAAAAATTCTATGTGGAATGTCGATCGCTTGAGCACGGACTGGGAATACCACGGCACGCGAGCCCACGGTTCAATACATGTGAGGCTTTACGTGCGGAGTATATGCGCAGAAATGCTTTGTCGTATAATGATCCTTAAAGACTGATAAGACTGATGATAGTCTTATCCTGTATTTGAATACTTATTTAAGATGATCAATGCCAGTGTCATCTCAAACATCCAGCTGATAACTGAGTGAATTATCATGTTCTTTATTAACCGTTAGAAAAACAAAATCAACAGAAAAGGGAGATTTTAATACTTTCTTCTACGCTTTTAAATGCGTGCTTTTAGTTGGACTGTGTCTGCTGAAGACTTCTGAATTCATGAGGTCTTTTACGTATATAATTTAGGGAGGATAGTGTACAAGAATGGCGAGAAACGTACGATTACTCGTTATGAACACTGATCTAATCACTATCACAATCTCGTACTGCTTACCCTCAATGGGCCAAAATTACATGTTAGCCGAGTCTTCTTTCGCTTCGAACAATTTTTAGAGAATAAAATGTGGCATCTGTAAATAAGAAACAAATCTGGTCGTCGGCCTCAATTTAAAAAAAGGTGCAAACACGAATTTGACGACTCTTTGACGTAAAAAAATCACCAACCCTCCTTTTTCAAATTTCATAAGAAATTAGACGACAGTTAGACGTCAATTATTGTTTACAGTAGCTATTCTTCAATCTCTTCAAGCTATTTATTATTTTACAAACGTACAAAAATATAAAGTGTTAAATGACTTTTAAAATTCGTGTTGGCTGCCCGTTGAAAATTCAGCCTCAAAGCTGATTTATTAACTGTGCTTTAGTCATCGTGACCGATGACAAATGACTTGATGGATTGTGAGTTAACACTTACGATTCAGACCTAGTGAAATGTTTGGAGCAGCTTAGGTTCCTCGACCACAGTAGAAGACGTCATAAAACTTTTTGCACTTAGAATCCATTACAGAAGTACCTATTGATTTTTTTTACAAAACTTATAGTTGCATTATTTTTTTTGCCATATCTGTCTACAATCAAATAAGTCAATCAACATCAAGTCTTTTAGCAATTTAACTTCGTGCAATCAATGATAATTTGCATTCGGAATGTTATTGATGTACCGAAATTAGATAATTTATATGCATAATAAAAATTACAGATATGAAAATGAACCAATAAATCAATTACTACATTTTAGATTGCATAAACACGTTATAAATTTCTATCTTTATTATAAATACTCTATAAATTTATTTTCAACAAAATCGGCAAAAGTCGAACATATTTTAACAAAACCCGTTTATAATCGTTCCAAATCGCGTTCTAAATAGTCTATTTTTAAAGTGGAATATATAAAATGCAACATATTTTAGGAGAATACATCACACTTTATGCATATTACTTTAAATTCCAGATAACGACGGGAAACACGAGTTTTACTATAATTTTTTAAATACCTGGGTATAAAGTATAATTCGACAACTTGCTTTAATAAAATAACTAAAATGCATTTCGTTCGACATCTTGCGACAACTCTAAAGTTGTTCAAGTTATAATACAATAATTATTGCAAATTGTTTAGTTTCATGGGTTACTGATAAATAGTGTCCGTATAAAGATGGAACCATATGGGATTTTTTTTAATATTAGAGTTTGATAAAAACTTCTGGTGACAATCACTTCTACTTTCAAAATAACTTAAAATGCACCAATTCAAAGTTGACAGCTAACATTTGGCAATTGTCAAATTTGTGATTTTTCAAAAAAAAAAATGTTTAGATAATGGCCTATAATGTTAATATTTCGAAAAATATCACTAAGAAACATTTTGATATCCAAAAAATTTTATATTTTCGTTCGAATATTCGAAGTTTTTGATTCACTCCCGTAAATAACTGATCTGAAAACATTTAAAACGTTTCAAAGCAGTATAAAGTCTGGCATTGCAATGGATACTTTGTTAATAATATTCGTAGGTATCGATGGTTTTGAAGATTATTGATATTCTTAATCGAAAAAAGGTATTGCCGTAGATTATTTTCCAATTTCCAAAAAAATCACCTGTTGTTCAATTGTTTTTCTTTTATTAAACTATTTTGTTAGTACAAAAATGGTTTTAATTACAATTTGGCTATCTTAACACGAAACTGCTACTTAAAAATAACAAACAATAAATAAATCCCTTTAAAAAAGAACTTAACATTATTACATACATAGGTATATGTATGTATCTTTCAATAATAATTATTGCAAATATCACGACACATATGGAATCGATGAATAGTGTACCAATAGTAGCTTTGCCCTTGGCCGCAGTAGACAAAACTTGAAAATGTGCTCATTTCATTTGTAGCTGCAGCCATGAACGCTCCGAGAAGTACAGTCTGTCACCATTTGTTTGTAAGTATACCCATACCATATAAAATATGAGTACCATAATGTTAGCAGATATCAAGTAGGCAGATAGTATGAGGGATTATGAATAGCGATAATCTTATTGGACAGCGGCTTCTGTGACGTAATATCTCGAGACCTGCCATGGTGACACATACGTTCGGCATGTCACCTTTCCACGACAATTGGTTAATTCAGTTTTACATTTGCTAAGATTCAGGCAAGCTATGGTATTCAGGCAACCCGGTGTATATCGGGTATGGTCAATTCCACGGGCAAAGCTATTCTGGGCATACTATCCTCACAGAATGCCCTGCAATTGCAAGGGTCAGAGAACGGCACTTTGGGAGCTGCGTTTTGAACCCAGAGGATGTTAAGAGTATTCACCCCAGGAAAATATGCGCCTTTGCTAGAGAGGTCGGCATACCTGGGTGAACACTCATGGAATGTGGGTGCACAATGGGCCCGTCAGGCGCGAGGCGGCCTAAGTGCATGGGTCTTCCCACCCACTTTTCTCTTTCATTCATTCATCCATTCATTCATTCATACGTGCTGAAGGGGATAAGATTCGTGTGGAAGCAGTTAAAGCAAAAGCGACGGAGGATCTGAACCAGCTGATAGAAGCGGACTACCTGCACTGCTTTCAACAATGAAAACGTAGTATGGAGCGGTTTAGAGATCGCCAAGAGGAGTACGAAGACGAAAAAATTGCTAATGGAATTGGTAACGAATAAAAAAGTGTTATGACAGCAGTTCGGTTATTTAATCGGTCCATCTATTCTGAATTGAAAATGATAAATACGCCTGGGGAACAAAAAAAGCGGTGCAACTTTATGATTCCATGAACGTGCTCGAATAATAACTTTTAAGGATAGGTAATAATAAGTATTTAACGTCGCTTTTAGGCATTCATATACATATGTATAATATAATACGCTGACTTTGACAATGTAAGTCTTTATTTTTAAATTCATCGTACTCCACCGTTTCGACATTTTCGCTGGCTATATCTGAAGCTACGTTATTTTCATCCGTTTCGAAAGGCCTCCAGAAAGCCATGTTTATGAAAGAGGTGTTGATTAAAAATATCGATATTTTTAATGATTGAATTATGACGCAAATAAAATAAAAGTTTGTATAATTTAAACCTTTTAAAAACCCACTTCGTCGTTATTGTACGCGCACAGAATATGACATCAAAACACTCACAAAAACAACGTTTTTTTTTTGTATAGAGTCGGTCAAAGATAGCGTGGTTAGAACCCGTTTTACCGCCAACGTAATCAACTGGGTCGACTGAGTTGACTGTCTGGTGGCATATTTCGCCCTACCAGAGTAGCAACAATGACCAATGGAGTGTAGATTCCGCCCACTTCTTACGTGACAGGCCTCGTCAAGTCAACATGGACTACGATACGGCATATACGGGTAACAGATCGGTATAGAAACGCGTATTTAGTTCCATACAGTGTTAGTCAACTGCTATATCCTTATCCTACCCTGTATAAGTACCTATTTTCAATTTAGAATGGAAATTCTATATACGCTCTTTGAAAAAGTACTCAATAGATGCATCAAAAAATGATTCGAATTTTGTACTCGTCTGAAATTTGAGTGAAAGGTGAGTTTATACAATGGTCGTGATATAAGGTGCAATATCAGTAGTACAAATCGCGTCTCTTTTCGATATGGCTCTATTGCCACCATATCATTTATTGTACAACGTGTACATTTGAAAACTAAACTCATTTAAAAGTACGTATTTTTGGCGCAGGGCAATATGTATTTCTGCAGTTTTTTATTTGTGGAAATATAATGTCCAGTGTGAAAACGAACTTACTGTTTACTAAATATTGTTAGTAAACAGTATGTATGTCTCAAAAGTTTTTCGGAAAAAAAGTAAAGGTCAACTTTTTTTATTTTTTATTTTTCATATTTCAACAACAATATTATTCTTATACAGTCTCAATTCAACTAAATATTAAATTTATATGACGGATAAAGGCCCATGCTACTCTATGGCAGATTAAGATTAATCTAAGAAATAATCTAAGATTCTGCGTCTTAACTGCTCCTCATCTTGAGCTTCCCAACCCCATCATATACCTTTCTGCTCAAATGAGTCCAAAACGCCTCGTCTGAGGAACATTTGGAGGGTTATCTGTCTTCGGAACAAAACTGATACCGCTTGTGGCTAACTTTTTCTGGCGTAATGGCACGAGGCTAAGTCAAGCCAGAACATTATTTGGTCGTTGGAATGAAGTGTGTTATAAAATTTCGAAGTTTTGTAAGGCATCTTCGTATGTAAATGTATTGATGGCGTGAAACACCAGCCTCTGATATGGCACACCACACCAATATTTTATCTTCAAACTTGACTTTGCCTTTGAATTTAACTTTGTCAGGAGCGTCTTGTACGTTGTCCGTATAGAAACCTTCATCACCTTTGATCTCCGAGTTGGACAACGTGACATATTTTTCCTCATCCATAACATGCATCTCACAGCATGGTAACACCTGGGAATTCTTTCCACCTGAGCGGCGTTGTATTTTCAGAGTTGGGCAGAATATGACTAATGACTAAAGTAAAATGAATAAACTTTAGCCATGACTAAATTGAGTCATAGGATTTAGTCACGACTGCGGTTTAGTTATGATTAGTTGTTAGTCATACCAATGATTGATGGTTAGTCATGATTGAAGTTTAATTATTAGTCATGACTAACCATCAATCATTAGTATGACTAACGATTATGACTAACAGTTCCCACAGTTGTCAATTATGCTATTCCGTCAATTGTGATATTTGTTCATTTTCATGATTCTTGTTTTGTTCTGTTCACATTTAGGTCAAATTGAGCTACGAACCTTGGGAATGTTCAATTTCATTACGGGAGGGAGATTGCAGGGGGGTTAATACGATAAATTTCCGCTATTGTCAATCGTTTTGGTAATTCATTAATTGTTCAATTCACATTTCGGTCTAGTTGTGCAACAAACCTCGGGAATTTCGAATTTCATCACTAGAGAGGAAATAGAAGTGAGTAAATACAGTAAAATCTTGCAATTCTCGCAGTTTTCAACTGATTTTCATGATTCTTATTTTGTTCTACTCAGATTTGGGTCAAATTAAGCTACAAGCCTTTGGGAATGTTGAATTTCATTACGGGAGGAAGAATGGAGGGGGGTAAATAACGGTAAATTATGACATTTATGCTATTGTCAATCGTTTTTGATGATTCTTTTTTTTTTGTTCGATTCAGTTTCCAGACCAGTTGTACACCAAGCTTCGGTTATGCCTAAATTCATGACATGAATGGGGGGGGGGAGGGTGAATAACGAAAAAAATATGATATTTTCTTATTGCCAAACGATGTAGTGATCTGTACACCACCTAATGGGACGTCCCTGTAATGCTTGCATTATTTATCAATATGTTTTAGTTAACTACTTTTTACTATTTTGGTTTTTTATAATTTATTCGTATTTTTCAATTCGTAGATTGAACAATTTACAACTTCGTTCTTTACACTTTATTTCATTTCCAATTTTTTTTTTAATTTTTTGTGATTAGTCATGGCTGATAACTAATGATTGATGGTTACTCATGATTAATGGCTACTGATTGGCGGTTAGTCGTGACTAATGAATAATGACTAATTTAGTCATGAGTGATTTCCGTGACTAATGATTAATTTAGTCATTAATCATTGTTGTTATGATTAATGAATAAATTAGTCATTAGTCGCTTTTGTTCATGACTAATGACTAAATTAGTCATTAGTCATCAATCGACTAAAATTTGACCAATTCTGTGTATTTTGGAGTCTTTCTTCTTTTACGATAATTTAGATTGTTTCTGGCTAATGTTCGAACAGTCGAGCGTGAAATATTGTATGTATCTTTGAGATAACTTATGCGTTGATATTCCTAATGTATTTTTTTGCTCTTTCAATCAACCTTCGATCGGTTGATTGTCGGCTTAAAACTTTGGGTTGTCCACTTTTAGGTAAAATTGATACAAGGGATACCTTCCTGGCAATCTTTTATTGTCTGATAGATTGTCGAAACCGAAATATCTTGCTCCTTGTAGATCCTAACAATATCGCGTTTAGGTACTCGTCCCACCAAATACATCTACGAAGATCAAGCTTGTACATTGTATTCACCTTTATTTACAAAAAATTATATGTCATATTAAACTTCGAACAATCTACTAAATTTCGTTTCCAACGGCAACTAGGTTGGATCATGTTTACTATAAATTAATTTTATTGGATTTTTTTTCTGAAAACTTTGAGACACACGTTATTATAATAAAGGCGTAATAATCACTTCCCTATATGATCTGGATGTCATGCGAAATCCTCACGAAAATAGGAGATTTTCAGCACATACATAATATATGATTTCAATATAAGGCAATGATTGCCAATCAAATCCGTCATACTGTCGCCTGCCGCTAATAATATGCTGTCACTTCTCACTCGACAGCTCGAAATATTTAAATCGTTTTATTTTTAACGGCAAACTAGCGATACCGCTCAGCACGTCCACCTGCTCGTTTCAGATGAAACTAAACAGGTGTCTTCTATATGACTTCCAGAATAAACAAAATCCGCGTTAAAATCGCTCTTGGCACCACGGCCTGTGGTGTCGAGATGTGATAAATAGTCGGGGACGTAACATTGATCATTATTCAGCTAAAAAAACATTCATAAAACCGGAGTTGCATTGCAACATCGGAACGAATTTCGAGGTTTACGCCGTTTACATGTCATTATTTTCGGTTGCGGGCTAATAATAGTTGTCCCTGTACATTTAAATAACTGGAGGTGTGTTGTTCTATATTTCGTTAATTTACATTTCCTCGATACTTGTGTATGAAATCATACAATATTTTGGGTGAACACTCCCAGAGAAAGAGAGAGAAGTCTTGATCATTTGCGTCATTTCCTACTTGTCTTGTCAGCAAAGGGGGTTTAGAGGGAAATGCCGAGCTCCCAATTTTTGACTTTAGGGTTGCGCTCGGACTACTCACAAAAGTAAACATACCATAAGTCCCTGGACGTAGGTGGCGAGGTGAGTGCAGGGGGCGGGTATGAAGAAAGTAGGGAGATCTACAACAGTGGCCACGCAGGAACAGTGGTCACCTTCGTCCTATATTTAACCAAAAAGTAGTGGTTGCCACCCACTGCAGAGGGGTCTAAGTAGCATCCTAAGAATATTAACGGGTAGTATCCTTGAGCTTCAAAGTTTCTTCTTTTTGTATGAACTTAACTTTAAATTGACCACATGTAGTAAAATACAACGAGCGGTGAAGATTATGCGTAGCGAATAAATACCTATACTGGGTGCCTCAGCTTTTAGTTTACAGACTTTATCTGCTCACCCAGGATAGTTAGCAAAAACATTTATATACAAAAGTTACTTGGAATTTATGAGGCCTATAGAACGACATATTCCGTTTGACATGTGCTAGTGACCTTAAGGTTATGTCAGTGTCTAATATAAGTTTTTTAAATACAACACCCTGTATTTTGCGACATTTTTGTATTTACCGACCAATTCTACACATATTTCATATAACATACCCTATACCTATCTTTATACCGTTTTCGAGATTTTCAAAGTCAAACAGCTATTATTTCACAATACAAAGAATTTTCAGTTTGCCTTGTCAGTTTTGAAACAATTGAGAGGCATTGTTAAAAGTAATTTTAATGAGACCAATGGGATATTTCTGTAATTATAAGCAATTAGTTTAATAAATTTTCAAATTGAGCTGGCAAACAAGGCAAACTGAAAATTCTTTGTATTGTAAAATAATATCTGTTTGACTTTGAAAATCTCGAAAAAGGTTGAAGATAGGTATAGGGTATGTTACATGAAATATGTGTAGAATTGTTCGGTAAATCTAAAAAATGTCGAAAAATACAGGGTGTTGTACTTAAAAATTTATATTGACACTGACATAACCTCAAGGTTACTAGCACATGTCAAACGGAATATGTCATTTTTATAGGCCTCATGAATTCAAGTAACTTTCGTATATACATTTTTTTTGCTAACTATCCTGGGTGAGCAAAAAAAAGTCTGTAAACTAAAAAGCTGAGACACCTTGTATATCGAAGTGAACTAATAGTGACGATTTATACCTAATATATGTAACCGTTAATTGATATAACAATATTTGGATTGTATTAAATAGCTTTTGTAATTATCCATTGTTTCAAAAAACATGTAATTGATGGTACAGTGGTTAGGTTAAAAGTAGGTACAGTGGCCACTACTTTATTATAGTAATAAGGGATGACTGCTGTACCACCATTAGAAAGAGGACTATTTAGAATGGCTTTAGCAGATAAATTAAACTCTTGTGTTCTACCCTAGTTTGTCCATGTATAGTATTTGTTAACGATCAGCAGTTAAACTACCTACTTTGTAGTATACATTTCAGTTGTTTTTTTAAATTTAATCTGCATTATTACTATTATTATTTTTTGTGACATATTTTTAACATAATATATCTTCATTCTAACAAATATCACCCGTTTGCATTGTTTTCTATTTTTTAAACGGTAATGGCCACTGTACCATATCCTAATGGCCAGTGTACCATCAGGGTAGGTACAGTGGCCACTTTATTTTTAAATTTTTGTAACTCCAAAATTTGTCTTAGAGTGAAAATCTGTAGAGAAGAATGTAGAATTTGTCACCTAGTGCTATCAGAGTCGAGAAAAATGTTAATTCAGACTTTTATTACAACTTTTTTAAAAACGTGGCCACTGTTCCAGAATCACCCCTACAGTAGATATCGTTTATACCAACATCTGATATTACGACATATCGGTCTTTGCGACCAATTTCAAAAGTCCTGGCCGGAAATAACCTTTTCATATGTGAAATCTATCGTTTATAACGACATCAGATATTACGACGAAATATGTAGTGAAAAGCAAGAAAACACCGGGAAAATTACCGAAAGCTAGGAGAATTATAGAATTACGAAAGGCCGACGCAACCGACAGATTTCAGTTCAGAATTCCTTCCTTACGTCGTTGGTTTTGCTTTAACAAACATTATTTAAAGAAAATAAAACTGATTGGATATGACGACAAGAAAAGCGTTTACAATTGCTGAAAATTACTTAATTACTGCTACAATCAGTAAGAAAGATCAGATCATGTAACCAGTCAGTACACAAGGCTTTATTTGAATGGTTCAAAATTCTGAAAAGTTGCAATGTTCCTATTAGTGGTCCTATACTACAAAGCCAAAGCGGACGATTTTGCTAGGCAACTTAAATTGCAAGATTTTAAATGTTCGGTTGGATGGATTTAAAGATTTCGAAAAAAGACACAATATTGTTTTTGGTAAAATAAGTGGGGAAGCAGCAGATGTACCGGAAGGTTGGTGTTGATGAAATATTGGTTAACCATAGTGTGGGGAAATTTAAGAAAAGGATACACAGACGAAGAAATTTTCGCACAGAAATGTAACCGGTTTATTTTTTAGAATGCTGCTAGATAAAACAATGAAATTTAATGAAAAGGAGAAAAGTGTGTTGGACGCAAACTTTGCAAAGAAAGATTGACTGTTCTTGTTGCAGCAAATATGAGTGGATCGGAAGAAGTAAAATTTGTGGTTATTGGCAAAAGCTAAGCAGTCTCGATGTTTTAAAAATGTTAATTCCCTACCGGTTGAAAATGAAAATAATCCAAGAGCTTGAATTGACATCAGCATTATTTGAAAAACTTATTACACGATGGGACCATAAACTTATTAGACAAAAAAAGAAAATTTTATTGCTTTTGAATAACTGTCACTTTTCTTCCACCAAAAAACCACGTCAGTTCTTAAACCAATGGACCAGGGTGTAATACAGTCTCTAAAAACACATTTTAGAAAACTTCAAATCATGAAACTTTTAAAAGACGTTGAAGAAAAAGGTATTCCACAAAACTAGATATCCTTGAAACCATTTCTCTAATTTCAAAAACTTGATATCTGTGTTTCTCAAAGCACAATAGCCAATTGTTTTACACACGCTGGAACCAAATTAAACACAACAGAAAACACTTTTGATGAAGAAGGAATCTCAAGAAAGTTGGAAACACTTTTCAAATATTGATAAAGAACTCGAAACGGTGATGGTGATGCATGTAACTGAAGACGAAATTTAGCTGGCTCGGATCCAAATATAGAGTCAAAACTTAATGAAGATGTAGTAATGGACGAAATAATCAATTTTCAGCCACCTTCTGTAAACGATGCGATTCAAACGATTTGACATTTTTTCACATTTAATCAAAATCTAAAAGAGTCTAAAACAGATTTTGTTTTGCTACATTTGGGAGAGTTATCGAAAGAATATATTTGGAAAACAATCAAAGTACAAAAACAAACTAAAATAACATATTTTTTTGGTTAACATTTCATTAATATTCAGTTGTTTAAATCAATTTGTAGGTACCTACATATATACATATTAAAATATAACATTGATCTTTCAGCTTTTTGTATCCATGTACATATCTTTAAGTGTACTCTTTTCTATGATGAATAAAGACCATCTTTGAGTAAGTATATGGTATCTGGATATTGCGACCTCCGGTTATAACGACCGAATTTCGCCGGTCCCTTCAACATTGTTATAAACGATATATACTATACCAGTTTTTGATTCTTTATTTTTATCTCACAAACGGATAGCCCTACCCAAAATGTTATGTACAAAATTAAATCTGACAAAATTTCCTACAAATGCATTCCAACCATGTCATTCCTATATGTTATAGTTTTCAAGATATAGGTTTGCAAAATTTGCATTTTCAAAAAACTTTCTTTTCACGTTTTTTTGGCAAACTTAACCATTTCTACATTTCAACAACTGAATTATTTTGGTTATTAAAAAGTGAAATACACGATTTTTCATCATGTCTTGAAAAGACTCCGCGCAAATCACATAGACACAAGGTCGAAACATGGAAAGTTTTCGAGATAAAGGTTAGAAAGACGACCAAAAATATAATTTGACAAATGTATGTCTAATACAAAATTCCATTATTTTATGTCTGAAAACAACAGAGTTATGGGGGTGTGCCACTTTTGAGAATCACCCGGTATACATCTGTTACCTACAAGTCATGTATTTTATGCTTTTATTATCTTGAAAAATTAAGATTATATGGATTTGTATATAAATAAAAGTAGACTGTCAGTATGATGTAGGTAACCTTGTCAAGAGCATTATTGCATACTTTCGTATATGGGACGCACTGTATATTACATATAGTATTATATCTGTAATAATAGGCTATTGACGCATTGTTTATGTAATTACTCTTGATTGATTTAAACTTTTAAAATTTACCTTTCCGCGTTAATATCTGCACACATTTCTGTTGGCAACAATTACACTACTAATTTATATAACAAATACTCACTACCTAGGCCTAATATTGTCTGAGATAATTTACAACTCACTCAATAAACTTGTTTTGTGATAGCAGAATCAGTCGGCAGATAAAGATAACATGGGCGTTCGTTGCGAAACGGGATTTTGCAATTTTTGCAACATAGATCTCTACTTATCCCCTTAGGGACAGCAACATGTTAAATTATTATAGCAGCCTAGTGCTTGACATGAAATACGACTTCTATAAAACTAATATTTTTTTAAGCTAGATGAAACTATTTAAGTATCTTTTAAAATATGTTGTCAGAAAGGTAAAGTGTGATCAGTACTATGTACATATAAAAATAAATTAAAAATAAGAAAGGACCGACAGATTTCTCGTCCACCAAAAAAGTCTGCACTACATGGAAAATTATTTTATTCATTTTTTTTCAACCATTGTATTAGCCATTGATCTCTGCAACAGTTTTAAGAAAAAGCCAAACACACTGATTAAATCAAAGTGGCAACCCCGTCAAAATATCATTTAAAATTTTCCCCACAAAATACCATTAGTAATTAAAATATACACTCCCGATCATATGTATTTGCCCATCCCCAATGGTTGAAGAATACATTTGAGAGTTATATTTGTCTTTGAAAATGTATGCTATACATAAAGTATCGTATATGAAATTAAAGTTTTTTTCAAGCGCTTTAAAGTAGCGTTAAAGAGATTTTTTTTTAATAATTATTTAACTATTTTTTATTCATTAAAAAATGGTAAAAATATAAAATTAATTGCTCATCTTTAGATCAGTGGTATCTCCTAAGGAAAATAACGATAAAAATAATTTGAAAACACGGTTTTGTAGCTATTTTCAAGACTTTTCAAATGCACTTTATGCTTTTTTTAACTATTGAAATTCAGTTTTATCGCGTTCTAAAAAAAAGTAGATACCATTATTTTGAAATGTCTACATGCTATCTTTACAGAATGGAAAAAAAATTATTTACGAAAAATGTTGCATTTTGTCAGCAGAATATACTGTAATTTTTCCAAGCTTTTTTTCAGGAATTTTTTTAATCGAATATAAAATAGTTAATGATTTTAAAAAAATCTTGAACGCTATTTTAAAGAGCTTGAAAAAAGCTTTAATTTCATATATGATACTTTATGTATAGCATACATTTTCAGGACAAATGTAACTTTCAAATGTATTTTTCAACCATTGGGGCTGGGCAGATACATATGATCGGGTGTATGTACAACAGAAAAATTGTTTTTTCAGTTCACGTTGCACAGTTTTACATTTCAAGTTTGGGATTTATTTGGGAAAATATACATTATTAAGTTTTAATGGTGATTATTTATTAGTACGCAGGATAAAATATAATATATAGTCGTGATAACGTGGATAGACTTGCGAAAAACATTATTCTGTCTTACTATGAAAAATACTTTAAATAAGTTAGTACTTAAATACTTTAAATAAATTAAATAAAAACTTAATTTTTTTTAATTTTCCTGGAATGCGGATCTGTTTAAGTGGAGTTTATGTTTCTTCCCACGTACCATAGACTGTCTAGTTAGTCTGTGGTACAGATTTTTAGCAAACGCTGTATGTATACGAAAGAGATTTACAAGATTAGAGTGCAGTTTTTCTGTTTGCAAAACGTAGGAATGGGTGCTGGAATTTGACGGGCTGCTGATGACGGCCGGGTATTTGTCGCTTGTGACAGCAGCCATTGTTTGTTTTACAAATTGTGACAGTCATTTGTCAAAAGTTTGACATAACCGAAAAGCTTAGGGGTCATTTCACTCGAGATTTACAATGAAAATTTTAATTTGACCGAAATATTTTTTTTGTTCCTTCCACCAAAATATTCGACACGTATTTTTCGTTTTGGGGAAATCGTAAAAATTTCGACTTTATGAGTATTCGAAATATGAAAGTACAAAAAAACCCTACATTTTTGTTCGCTGATTACTCGGAAAGTACAGTACATTCGAAGAAAAGCTAAGGCAATAAAATTCAGGATTTTTATTCCTCTTTCCAGCTATGTGGTCAAAAAATTGTTTTGACAAATTTTTATTGTTTAATTAGACTTTTCATAAACAAATACACTTTTTTTCAAAGTTGGACAATTTTTTCCTCACTTTTTTTTTGCTATAAATACTGCTTAAACTATCAACAATTTACTGTAAAATTTGTAGAGTGGATAGTCTGTAACTTTTTTAGATACAAATTTTTGAAGAGGCGAGCGCGCTCAGGCGCGCGCTAGACGCGATGATTCTCGTATAAACTCGTCGCGACTCGCGGTTGTTCCTGTAGACGTGGTGATTCCGCATTTTTGAACCATCCTGCAGCAAGTGCGTCGCGTTTAACATGTTTTTTTTTTCAACAATGTCAGTTTCATTTAAAGATCTTTGTTGCAGCCCTTTTAAAGAAAGCAGTCACACCAAAAGTGTTAATACCAAGAATTTACGGCGCCCATCGCCTTCCTTATGTAAAAAATTGAAATGTTTGAATGCAAACGATAAACTGTGCTCATCGTGTAGACAAAAAATCGGAAGAATGTCCTATTCTGATTGTTGTGAGTATATTATTACTAAATTGCAAAATAATTAATTCAAAGTATTATTGTGATGTGCATTATTATCGCTTGACGATGACGATTAGCTGAACTCGATGACGAATTAGATGAAAGTTCAGAAAAATCTTGTTATGAATTGTAAATGTAGTGTATTCATTTGTTAAAGGATCAGTCTGAAATGTGCCCTAAATCAATTAGCATCTGACCTTAATTTAATCTGAATTAAAAGCAGATTTCACAACACAGCCAATCATGAGGAAAAAATTCAGATTTTGACACTATTGTCATCGAAATGGAGTGTCCATAAAACTGCACAAATGATGAATACATCTTGCTATTTAGTGAAAAAGCCAGACATTTAAGACATGAGAAGGAATATTATCGGTCTCTAAATATTATCTGTCTATTAAAAGGGTTGCAACAACGATCTTTAAATGAAACTGACATTGTTAATAAAAAAAAGGTTACACGCGACGCACTTGCTGTAGGATGGCTCAAAAATGCGGAAATACCACGTCTACAGGAACAACCGCTATCGCGACGAGTTTATACGAGAATCATCGCGTCCAGCGCGCGCTCCAAGCGTGCTCGCCTCCTTCAAAAATTTGTATCTAAAAAAGTTACAGACTACCCACTCCTACAAATGTTACAGTAAATTGTTGATAGTTTAAGCAATATTTATAGCAAAAAAAAATTGAGAAAAAAACATGTCCAACTTTGAAAAAAGTGTATTTGTTTATCGAAAAAGTCGCTAATTAAACGATAAAAATTTGTCAAAAAAATTTTTTTACTACCTATTGAAAGAGGAAGAAAAATCCTTTCCGAGTAATCAGCGAACAAAAATGTAGTGTTTTTTTGTACTTTCAGATTTTGAATACTCATAAAGTAGAAATTTTTGCGATTTCCCAAAAAAGAAAAAAATATGTGTCGAATATTTTGGTGTAAAGAACAATAAAAAATATTTCGGTCAAATTAAAATTTTAAAATCTCGCGTGAAATGACCCTTAAAAATGACCGCTATTTCCATCTCTCTCGTTCATAGACAGAGTTGATGACGTTTTTTGGATGTCTCTATACTATACAACACATACCCAACTTGTTGCATAATATATAGCCATCCAAAAAAAAAAACGTCATCAAATTGGCGAAAAAAGACGTATTTCTATTTTTAATCGAATTTATAACCTTATTTACTTGTCAAGACTGTCATATCATATCATCATTGTTTATTTTACAAATTGTGACAGTCACTTGTCAAATGTTTGACATAACCGAAAAGCTTAGACATGACCGCTATTTCCATCTCCTCGTTCATAGCCAGAGTTGAAGACGTTTTTTTTTGGATGTCTATACTTTACTATTACTTACTTATATGCCGCTTTAGTTTAGTAGCTTTATTTAAAGTGTGTAAAATAAAATTAATCATCGATTCCGTGACACGTGTGTGTCACTGTCAAGTGATTTGTTGATTAATAAATAAATAACTTGAAGTTCATTAACTTGATTTTATGTATGAAGCCGAAAATTAAAATTTTATATTTTGCTAATTTGATTCTGCGACCTCCACCACCGATTCACCTCCGACTCCGCGGAAGTCGGTTTGAGACTTCCGACTCCCCCTCCGCCACCGACAAAACTAAGATCCACAATCTAAACAGCAAACATCTAAAGGCTTCTGTACACGTTTGGCCAACTAGTTGGGCCAAAAATAAGGACAATGTTTACATGTTGGCGTTGCTCATTCTGTATTGGCCCATTTGACGAGGATTGATGTAGAAACCATCGCAGCAGCGGCAATTTCCACTTGTTTCTTGCAGCACTTTCAATTACTATAGAAATGTGCACCAAAGAAGAGTGATTAAAAAAATGGCGCAAAAGGAAATGGTGGATGCCGAGTATTCATCGAAACAGAACAAGGCGAATTAAAAAAATACATGATAAGTTGATTACATAATTATGTAAGTAATTAGTAGACTGAATACCCAACAAGCTGCCAGT
>JAPWTK010001356.1:0-55465 GCA_029963805.1 Aromia moschata
CCGGACACTATTATGCAAAAGAGATCTAAACTTCACATCAAAAAATACTTTATTTTCTGACCACATCCTTGAAGAACCAAATATGACATCAATGTGAAAATTATCAAACATTCAATGAGTCGATAGTTCCGTCTTTCTAACTGTAATAGATGTTGGCCGATTTTTATACACATGACATTTCAAGTGACCCCAAAGAAATAATAGGTCTGGAGAACGGACTGGCCAATCAATTGTTCATCTGCGCCCGGTCGCGTGCAAGAAATGTGGCAGAACTCCATCTTGTTACAGAACCAAATGTTCTTATTAGGATGATTAGCTCTGTTTGTATTTAGAAATAGAGTTACTAGTGCTGGTAAAACATCGTTCCTCAATAAATTTAAATACTTAATCACCATTTAAATTTCCTCTTATGGGAAATGGTCCTGTGATATTGTTTCCATCCACACCAGCCCACCCGTTTACTTTTTGAGGATGATGCGTATGGACTTCTGGACTCCACCCAATGACGGTTTTCAGTTATTCAACAAAGAATTGTGTCTGTTAACCGTACCATTGAGATAAAACGTTGCTTCAGAAATGACTATTTGAGTCACAAAATTAGGATGATCTCCAGTCAGTTCTGCTAATAATATAATTCGCGACCTGGATGATCTTCATTCAACTCATGACCAATATGAATTTTGAAATGTTTTCAGTTTTGTAATTTTTTTAAGCATTTTGTGAGCAATTTTTTGCAGTATAGGTCCTAATTTCGCTGTACACAATCGAATATTATCTTGAACTGTTCATAAGGCATTCAGACTGGTGTATTCATTGGATGCTGTTCTTGGATGTCTACTTACACAGGTCTACAAAAACATTCTTCTGCTCCAGGAACTAAACCTATCAAATCCTAAGTATTTTTTTGTGCTGAAACCAAATTTTTAACTCAGAAAACTTTCTACTGCGTAAGTTCTCAGTAAATCCTGTTTTTTTGTTGTCAAAATACGTTTTTATGCGAAATATATTTTTTTAAATATTAATAATTTCTTGACTAGACCTCATTTCGAAGTATTTTTAAGCGCGGAATACGATAACGTTACAACATGTGTGCTAGACCCTTCCATTTTCTATAAAATGAGAATTTAGGGTGAAGAACAGACCCAAAAGTGGAAGAATTTGTGTTTTCAAGAACGTATCACCAGACATATCATTTAGGAAGTATTTTTACGCGCTGTATACGATTTCGTTGTCAAAAGTTGGGCTAGACCCTTCCATTTCCATAAAATGAGAATTCAAAGTGAATAGCTGCCCAAAAATGGAAAAATTTGTTTTTCTTACGAACGTATCACAAGACATGTCATTTTTAAATATTTTTACACGCTGAATATGATCCCTGTGTCAAAATTTGTGCTAGATCTCATGATTATGACATAAAAATTATTTTGAAAGATTGAAATGGTTCAATTACAAATAATATTTAGTGTTAAAATTATTGTAGTTAATATTATAAAAGATTTAAAATCTCGATTGCTTCTGAAAATTTATTTATTGTTGCTGTGAGCTTACTTTGCCAATTTACTTGCTATTTCAAGTTTCCTGGAACCAGCTACGTCGGGCACTGATCGAAAGTACAACATAGATAAAAGTCGGAATCCATACAATCCGGGATAAATTAAATTCAATCTAAATTCTCATTTTATAAGAAATGGAAGGATCTAGCACAAATTTTGACAACAGGATTGTATTCAGCGCTTAAAAATACTTCGGAAATTATATGTCAGGTTAAAAAATAATTAATATTTAAAAAAAATATATTTCATAAAAAAATATTTTGACAACAAAAAAGCCAGGATTACTTAGAATATCCAACAAAAAATTCTTCGGATTTGATAGGATTAGTTCCTGGAACAGATTTTTTTTGTGAGACCTGTGTTATTGGTAAATCTTTTACTTGACGAAATGATACATATTTCTGAATTGTCCGACACACCATACGTTTACTGATTTGGCGATCCAGATAAACAGTATTAGACAAAGTTCGAACTTCTTCAAAACAACATTGATCACTACATCACCATCAAGTCAGTCTGCTCACATTCTGAAATTTTCACTTCCATTTTGAAATTGGCGAAAATTAAAAAACGAAACTAAAAGGCAGTGACACCGATAATTTATGTCAACTTGAGAGATCAGTAAAATGTGTTTGTTGTAGGTGTATTTTTATCGTTATGGGTATTGCTGCACTCTTATCAATAAAAATGAGCATGTTGATATTTGTGAAGGTAGTTTTTTATTCTACATCCGGAAATGTAAACATCTACTGAGTGTCCATTAAAAAAATAATTTGGAAGCGTTTCCTGTGAAACCGGAAGTCTAAAAAATATATGTTATTTTCGAGTTTGAGTTCCATTCCATTCCATTCCATATGAAATTTCATCTCATCTCAAATAACTAAGTTATTCGAAGGTTGCGGGACTTTGTACTAACCCTGTATATCATATTATTTTATTTGCCATTAAAATTGTTTCGAACCCTTACCTATCCGAATCACAACATAAGGATAACGCCGGCCATCACATACGAATTAGGAAAATTACAGCGTACACGAAAGAATAACGTGGCAAATTAAAAGATAGAATGCAGTGCCATCACAACTAATACTTTTGTACCGTAAACGCTTTATAATGGTAGACGTTCAGGTTTAATGACAGTTTTTTATTAAGCTGTAAAGTAACAGTAATAATCAAATTATATGTCCCTAATGTCTTACCCTTTGCAGCGTGTAATTTGTGGAGTTAGAAGGACCGAAGAATATCCACCACATACGTGTAATTTTATAAATTCGGAAAAAAAACTTGAGCAGAAACATATCATTATATAATTGTTCTTGGGTGAAGACGAAGACTCGGATTCTGAAGCAGATTTCTATCTTGTTATCATATATAAGCTCTGTATATTTCAAAAAATGACAAACTACAAAAAGGTTTTATAAAGAAAATTATTTAAAATTAATTTATATCGTTTAGTTCGGCTTGAATTAATTTCTATATAGTTTGGAAAACGAGTACGTAAAATATTATGCAGAAGGCGGCAAAATTGCTGCACAAGTTCAATAAATAACCGGTCAATTAATTACGAAAATGTACATATTTTGACTGCCATATCACCTTTCGATAGTCAGTTGTTTTAGAGAGACGACAATCTTCTTTTTTGTTGTTGTTTTGATTTTAGTTAAATCTAATATTATTTAAAACAACTACATACACTTTAGATAAATCTTTGCTCAACCAATAGAGTGGCCTCCGAGATCTCCAGATCTTACGACACTGGAATATTCCCTTTGGTAATATTTGAAGGCAAAATACTACCAGCACACAAAATTTACAGGAAAGAACAGAAAGAAATTATGGAAGAAATCATTGACGATGTACTCAGTTAATTTGTAGATAGACTTGCATATTGTCAAAATGTCAATGGTTGGGAATTTGAGAAGCAGTTCACCAGATTTTGCATTTTATTCTTTGCGATTTTGCATGTAACTTTTTTTGTAGTCTTTTTAAATAATGTTAGATTTTTCAAAATTAATACCAAAAATAAGGGATTGATATTTAAAAAAATTATGTATCTCGAAAACAGTTGATCAAAAGGTGATATGGCAGTAAAAATATGAATTTTAGTAATACAAATTTGACCTGTGTCTCTATCCACGGTGGAGACTTTAACTGGAATATATTCGCTAGGGGTGGTGAATGATTTTTCAAAAAATTCCCGAGACACGTCAACTTTTAAATGTATTTACCTACATTTTGCAAGTAATGTGAAAAAATATAGCCCTTCAGGAGTGGCTGAAACCACCCTCGACATGATTTTTTCAAATGCAACCCTATGGCTTGTGACCCCTCATTGTAAAGCTGGTGGAAAGAGGAATCCAACGCACTGATCAAATTTTAATTTTTAGTATGTTTATAGGGTTGCATACAATTAAAACAATTTAAAAATTAAATTTATTTTCAACGTAACAATTGTTCAAAATGTGCACCATTCACTTGTTGGCAGCATCCCAGTCTGTGGTAGGTTTCGTCCCTTACATTATGCAAAATTTGCGGTGTTATTTTTCCGATTTCCTCTCTTATCCTTTCCTGCAGATCTGCTATGTTGTTGGGTTTCTGAATGTAAACCCTACTTTTAAGATGTCCCCACAAAAAGAAATCCAGTGGTGTAAGATCTGGAGATCTTGCTGGTCACTCAATATTACCTCGCCTCCCAATCCACCTACCGGGAAAAATTCTGTCCAGATACTGACGAACAATGGCAGCATAGTGTGGTGGGGCGTCATCTTGCTGAAACCATAACCTCTCGTCGGTCAAGTCAAGTTAGGGTTTAAGGGGTTTTGAAATAAATGACATAGCACTGGCATTAGTTCGTGCTCGAGTAAACGCAAGTATCTTGCTCCATTAAGAGTGTCATCAAAGAAAAATGGTCCTACAATTCTATCTTGTATTATTCCGGCCCACACAAGTTTTCTGTGGGCGCTGAGTATGAAGTTCCCTCATCCAATGGGGTTCTCTTCAGTCCAGTAACGACAATTTTGCCGATTTACGTGCCCATTTAATGTAAAAGTAGCCTCGTCCGAGAAAAACTATCCACTCTAAAGATAATTGGTTTTGATCAATACAAGTCATCAACAGTGGCGGTGCGTGATATTTCGGTTAGCCATATCTTGAAAACGAAGCATGGGACCCACTTCACTTTTTATGCGATGATTATCACCTCTTACAGAAAGGATTTATAGTGAAAAAACCGTCAGCAAAAGTTTGCGAAAAAATTTTCAAAAACACTGGAACACTCCCTGGGTTCTCAGTAACGCTCTGTGGAATATTTGCAGTATATATTTTTCATAATCTAGAAACAAATATAAGGAGACGTTTTTCGATTTGTTACAAAATATTTTTGTTTCAAAAAGTTATGGCCATTTTAATTTTGGGGAAACAAAATGTTCCTATAAAATTAAAATTAAAATGGCCATAACTTTTTAAAAAAAAATTTTTTGCAACAAATCGAAAAACGTCTACTTATATTTGTTTCTAGACTATGAAAAAAATATACTGCAAATATCCCACAGAGCGTTACTGAGAACCCAGGGAGTGCTCCAGTGTTTTTGAAAATTTTTTCGCAAACTTTGCTGACATTTTTTCACTATAAATCCCTTTCTGTAAGAGTGTATAGTCATAACCTAAAAAGTGAAGTGGGTCCTGATACGTCGTTTTCAAGATATGGCTAACTGAAATATCACGCACCGCCACTGGTCATCAGTAAATCGCAAAATTCCAACCGTCGATCTGGATCATCTTCAAGTAGCTCTTGAACAGCTTGCATTTTATATGGGCGTTTTTTCTCATATTTAAGTATTTTTAAAACTGTTTTGTGATTAAGATTACTATCACGGGCAGTTGACGGGCTGGAGTGATTGGATTTTCTTCTAGAGCAAGCAACAAATTCAACTTCGTGTCGTCATCAACAACAGCCTGCCTCTTACTCGGTACTTTCCTGACATGACCAATCTCTCGATATTGTGCCTCAATTTTACTAATGGTACTTTGATTTAGTGGTGGCAAGTCAGGATGCGTTTTTCGAAACAAGCGAACAACTTCGCATTGAGTTCGCGCCCTATCACCATATCCAATCATCATCAAAATTTCGATTTTTAGTGATTCAGTTAAATAAGACATTTTCACCAATTTGAAATAACACTTCGTTTCAAACTCTGAATACAGCATACAAACTAAATTACTCTTTGCGGCCGTGTAAAACACTAGCAAAAAATAACAAATATCAGTTGTGGCAAAAAATTGCTTGGAATTTTTTGTGGGGATATGAAAAGTAAGGTTTACATTCCAAAACTAAACAACACACATTTTGAGTACGAAATTGTTGCGTTAAAAAAAATATGTCGAGGGTGGTTTCAGCCACCCCTGAAGAGCTATATTTTTCATATTACTTGCAAAATGTAGGTAAATACATTTAAAAGTTGACGTGTCTCGGGAATTTTTGAAAAATCATTCACCACCCCGCTAGCGAATATATTCCAATTAAAGTCTCCACCGTGTATATCTGGTAAGAATGGTATATTAGGAAAGTATACGATGATCCAATACCTATCTATTAATGTATTGGAACCTTCTGAGCCTGATGGTTTCCCATTTGAGATTTAATCTTCTTCATGTCACTCAGTATTTAAAAAAATATATATCGGCAACGATCCCTCTCTATATTATGAATTAATATACAGAATTACATAAGAAAAAAAATAAATCTAACTACAATAAAAAAATGTGACAATGGGTAAAGCATTTTTTTGTGATTTAAGAATTTGTGAAGTTTATTTTCTTCCACGTTTCTGCACATTATACATTATTTCCCGTCCTGAGTCTAAAAAAAGTAATTTCTGGAAATCACTGACGCCCAGCAATCGCTGCAATTTTTTGTGCAAATTCTCGAAAGTCATAAATATAAATACCAAGTGCGGTCAACTGCGACCACGCGTGCCTCAGTAATTGCCTAAATTCTTCACGTTGTCCATTACAACACCTCGAATGTTGGAATACTTCTCTTTTTCAGCACAATCGACTCCTTCAATTAGACTGCTCATTGTTGCTGCGTTTTTTTTTTCTTTAATTGGAGAAGAAATTTAAAAAAATAACATTTAGATCAATTGTATTTAATTTAGGAATTAAATAATACGTAAAAATAAGGACTTATTTTTAAAATTGAAATTGAAATTTTTCATAACTTAAAACAAAAAATGGTATGGTAATGAAAACTAAACAGTGTGATAAACAATATTAACCAACAATTAATGAAATTTGACTCATTTTTGATGACATAATCTTTCTTCTTCTAAAACGAATTTAAAAAAATAAAACAGAAACAAATTAGGGGAAACTCTTTTTTACAGAAGAAAAACTACTTCGAATAATCATCTGTATAGATACAGATTTATTATTCCAATATGTTATCTAAATATGACGTACATACATATACAGGGTATTATGAGGTTGGATGTCACACTTGTCAAAGATTATATAGTAGGCTAAAAGGAACAATTGCTACATGATTTACCCCTATATAATGTCTCGCGGTTTTCGAGATATTGAGATTTTACAGAATTTCCTACAATTCGTGTAATAATTGAAATATATTTCAAATATATTTTATTCTTATCATTTTTATTTTTATAATGTTTAAAGTAAAATAACTTTAATGATTGCTAAAATGTTCTTCTAAATGAAATGCAGAATTTAGTAGTCAATCAGAAACTTATTAATATCAACATACGGGGTGTGTAAATTAAGTAAGGAGACTGGCAACGTACCACCCGATGTAGCAACACTGCGGAGACAGGACTTGAAAGGACGGTAGGTTAACATGTAAATGCACCTTCGGTACATGTTTGAACTTCTTACAGTCATTTGTTTGTTCTTTGTAACTGTTTTCGTAAACCGTTTTTTTCTAGTGAGTTTTAAAAATGAGTGACAATAATTTTGAGCAACGGTGTGCTATAAGACTTAGACACGTCGCAACGGATACTTTTGCAAAACTTCAACACTTCTATAGAGACAATGCTTTTTCTAAAGCTCAGTTTTTTCGGTGGTTTAAGGCATTCTCAGAAGGAAGAGAGTCGATTGAAGGTGAACCACGCAGCGGAAGGCCTTCATCTTCAAGAACCGATGAAAATGTCGATAGGAATACGGGATCTTGTGCGTTCAGATCGCCGGTTGACGACAAGAATGATCGAGAAAGATTTTGACTAACGAATTGGGAATGAGAAAAATCTGCACAAAATTTTTTCCAAAAAACCTTTCGCAGGAACAAAAGAACATCAGGAGAGAAAGGTGTCTTTTTGAAAAGGTGACTTTTTGAAATCGATGGTGATGAGAATTGAGTGTTTGAGTACCACCCTGAAACCAATCGCTAAAACATGGAATGGCACACTTCAAGCTCTCCAAGACCCAAAAACGCAAGAATGAGCACGTCGAAGATCAAATGCATGATGATTTGCTTTTTTTGATAGCCAGGGAACTGTCCACAAGAGTTTGTGCCTCCATCTCCAGGCCAAATAGTAAATCAACACTTTTATAGAGAGGTTCTTGAAAAGAGTTCTCACAAATGCTTGTGAGACCAAACATCAAGAACAACTGCCTTGTCACACAGCCATTTCAGGGAGTTTTTAGCCAGCAAAACCGTTCCTGTGGCTCCTCAGCCTCCTTATTCGCCTGACTTGAGTCCTCTGACTTTTTCTTTCCCAAGATTAAAAAATCATCACATAAAAAAGGGACGTCATTTTGGAACCATAGAAAACATTCAAATGGTTGTAACCGACCAGCTGAAGACTATTCCAGTATAGAGTTCCAGTATTGCTATGAGGAATGGAGGAACCGTCTCCAGCGCTGTGTGGCTTCCCAATGAAGTTATTTTGAACGAAACGATACTGAATTGTAATTCTATTCGATAATAAATTTAAAAACAGTATCATTACTTAATTTACACACGTCGTATAACATAAAATTGTAATAAAAATGAATTATGCATATGTACATGCATACCATGTTTATTATATACTAAGCATTTTAAAATTATGTACTAGATATATTAGTCAATTTCTCTTAAAAAGCAAGTCTTTATTCACCACAGATTAAATTCTTCAAAAAACTCCAAGCATTTCGAGCCTATACCTCGTAAATATTAATACACCCAGTGTAGCGATCATCCCGAAAAATGCATCGGCGGAAAGGATTTTCAATGCGAAATTATGTAAGATTATGCCGCCACCATAAAATAAGTCAATTTACCTAATAATGGTTATAAAGTCACCGACGCAACAACCTGAAAATGGCCATATTATATGCAAACTCTGCTACCGTTTGAATAATTTACTAAACGATCGTTTAAAGACGCATTTAGCTTGTTTTCTGACAGACAAATTGGTCGAAATTAGTGACTTAGAAGGTTCAGTTGTAAATGGACAAAGGAGCAGAATAGTTGTATGTACATAATTTCCATATGTTTTCTTCAAATGTAGATATTTATATAGTTACATAGTTATTTTACATAGTTATTTACTTATTTTTTGTAAAAATGTATGTATTAAAAGGATTTCTTAAGTCTGTTGTATAAACTAGTTAATTATGATGGTGTTGTTCTAACAATATTTTTTTATACGCCCTTTCTTATTTTAAAAGTTTTTTCTTTCGAATGATGGTGGTTTTTGATGACTTACAGGTGTATTTACAGCATTTACAAGATATATTATAATTATATAGATATTATAATGATATAGATTTTGGTTTTCTAACAGATTAAAACAGTCCTCAGATTTTACCTCAGAAAGTCTCCACGTACCATACTGTTTATTCTCTCTCAAATATAAAATACCAAATGAAATAATTTCATATTCCTAATTTAACACAGTTTTTTTCTGTAACGCATGAATAAGCATGGATAGTAAGTACAATATTTATTATTCTTACCCTTTTCTTAACAAAATATGCGGGTTCGTCGTCTGTGCGCCTATTGGAGTCTCTCGGTAACAATAGTTTATCCATTTCGTTGGTCCCTTTAAAGTTGAAAATATGAATTTTTCAACTACTAAATAATGTATAAATTATGTATCATTATGAAACCGATGTTTCTAAGATGCATTTCTTCTATTTTTAATATAATTTTATATATCACCAAGTACAAATTTTCGGGCAGGTCCGTTTCTGTTTATAAAAATCCTATTAAACCCCCTTCGAGTCGTGTTCCTTAAGCGAAATGTTAAAAACCCATCAGCCGACCACCATTCACACACATCCATGGCATGCCACTGAAATCGGCGCGGCCATTTCAAACCTAAAGGGTGCAATTTGAGAGCAGTCGTCGGGATAATTACCAGTTTCAATGACTTATGGGGACTCTAATTGAGTACTCGCCTCGGCTTTTAGACCTTTAGACGTCAAATTAGCGTCCTTTAACGTCATAACAGACGTCTAGACCAACATAAGTACAGCCTTTTAAGCATCAAACGAGCATTCGCTGTGTTAGATTTTTAGAAGGGAATTATACCAATTATACCATTAAAACAACATTTATCGGGAGGCGAAGAGTTCGATGAATGGAAGAGGAAAGGCCTTTTGGATATAGATGGCGGCGCAGCATTTTATTACTGTAATAATTAATTGTTTAAATATCTGCATACGTAAAAAAACGCCCAATCAGCGCAGTCTCTTCCAAAGCACATTCAGCGGAAAACCCGTTAAATTCATAGAGCAAACGGAATTATTTTCGCTCAATTAACATGTAATAATAATAATAATAATGTATTTATTAAGAACATGTCTATTTTTAACTAATTTTCAAGTAATCCATGTTAAAGTAAAAAAATAAACAAAAAGATGAAATTGTTGATATTAGATATACCGGAACCGACTCAGGAGGTCGGGCCTTGAAAACTAATACACGGATTTTTTTGAAATTAGGAAGTTTATACTAGAATTAATTTACACCCAAATGACGGATAAATCAAAGATGGCTGCCTTCCGGTATCGCCCAAAATAGCACTAATTCCAGTTTTTGAAATGGAATCCCCTGTATATATGTGCATATTTGGATTCTACGCGTCAGAAAATAAACATAAAATGATATTCCATAAAACTTAATCTTCTCAAAAACATATTCTATTTTCATTTTATTGGAGATCAAATTAAATCGTACTTTTTACCTGTTTTTCAAAGAAAACCCGTTGAGTTCAAATGGAACATCTAGTGGGCCATTCCTGTTTTAAATTTTTCATTAACAATAATTTAAATGATGTACATACTATCGTTATTACCTTTGTAATGAATTCTAAAAAAATTGCAGAAAATTTAAAGAAATTTAAAAAATATGTCAATAAATAACATATTTCCACCACCAAATGATATTTTACCAATGGATTGCCTGTACTCTGACTCGTAGATTCCAAATATGTCCCATTTAAAAAACTGAGTTTAGTGTCATTTCCCACATGGCCACCGGAAGTCGGCCATGTGGGATTTTTCGTCACTTAGTTGGAAATTAATTCTATTATAAACGCCTCAAATTTCAAACAAATTCGTCAATTGGTTTTCAATATACAAACCTGGTGCTGATTGCTCAAATATCTGTTTTTTTTGGCCGAGATATCGCATTTGAAATTTTCATGTTTGTGATTTTCACTATACCTGAAAACTCATTAGTTACACATGTATATCAAAAGTTTATTTTTTTTTATTAAGAAACGTAAAAAATATTTAAAAATCAATAAGAAGTCAATATTTTCTTATGTCAAAAAATCTACTCGTTCAGATTTTCAAAATTATGGCCGACCTGAGTTGACTAAAGTTACAATAGCGTCTATGGAGCTTTCATGAACTTTTTTTAATGAAATAACTGCGTCTTTATTTAGATTCTTTTGTATAATAGAAATTTATATAGGTAGTAACATCAAAATAAAAATTAAGGTTAATAACAATTATATTCCTTATGGCGGAAGCAATATGGCGACGAAAATACGAAATTACGATAAAATAAATAAGTATTCGATTGACCATTCATTTTCTATGTTTTCGAAGTAACTGAAGTCAAATTTGGTGTTATATTTTATTTTGCTTTAATGAAAAATTGAATATGGTGAGCATGAAAAGTGGGAAAATAGGATTTTTTGAGATATTCTAAGCTAAAAGTGCAAAAACTTGTTATTGATTTTAAATATTTTTTTATGTTTCTTAATGGGCTTTCAGTTTCCCTAATGGGTTTTCAGGTATAGGAGAAATCAGAAAGAGAAAGACTTGTACTATAAGATCCCATACATAGTTTTTGAGAAAAAAATTCGCGGTGCTACATAACCTCATATATGTCAAAAAAACAGTGATTTTTGCATTTTTAGTTTAGAATATCTCAAAAAACCTGACGTAATAGAGCAATTCTGATCCCGGTTTTGTTTTCAGCGGGAAAAATTACTTCGGGAACAACTCTTCATTGTTCAGGGGCACAAAATTTTCAAAATGTTGCAAAGTAGTGTTATCGACACTTATGATAAACCCTGTACTTAGTGAGTAAATCGACCGACTCACTTCCGCGGCGAACCGTCTAAGAATTCGTCGCGGTACGAGACTACAGGACCTTTCAGATGCCATCGCGTCGATCTAATCGACAGGAATCCGAATATCGACAACCGCCGCCGAAAAATATCGGAGGCATCATCGTACTCCGCGGACCGGCTACCAGCAGCGGTCGGCACAAGGGCCCCGATAAAAATTGATGCGTGGTCAAGGCGTATGATTAGGAGACCGGCCGAAAAGGCACCGCGACCGTATCGCGTGCTCCAAATCGCGGTCGCCTCTGCCGGCGGGCGCTCCCGGCCGACTGCGACGCACAGTGCTGTATTCTTTTTATTCCGATCGAATAAGTGGCCAAATTTATTCTTGCGTTTCGTTTTTGCAGGGTACTGGTTTATTGTGACCTAAATAGAAACACACAAAATGCTATTAGTTAAAAAATATCCATAAATATCCCTATTTAAGGGCCTTAGACGGTCATATCAGTCGTCATTTCAGTTTCAGAGTCCGTCGAACTGTCAGTTTTTCCTACGTGTAAAAAGTAAAAGCTGAAAGGGGAACGGAAACGGACACTGAACTGACGGGATGGATAGACCTATTAGTTTCGTTTCATTTCTTAGAATTCCCTATATGCAAACAAGGGCGTCATGCCTCAATCCGTTCGCTCACGTCAGTTTTCTTTAAAATCTTGTACGGTGCACGTTTAGGTCTGTCACTATGGCCAAGGATCACGATTTTGTTGTCGAATTCGTTGACAGTTATAAAAGTTCACCGTGTTTGCGGAATAAAACAGACACAAGCTATCACAATGAACATTAGGGAGCTGCCTACACTCTCCTATTAAAAAAGTTTCAGGAGTACGAAGAAAGGGCTACAAATACGATGGTCAAATCCAAAATTAATAGCCTACGCTCAACTTATCTTATAACTAAAGCCGGCAGTTCCGGACGGCGGGCCATCTCAACGGGCCATATCTCAACGTAAATAACAGGGTAAGTTTAACACATCTCTTTCTAAATTGCAACAGTTTATTGTTTTCATGAATTTTGTTTTTGCACATACAAGTAGTAAGTAGTATGACGCGTATGGTGACGGCCGCCGCCCGGATTTGCCGGCTTTACTTATAACAAAGAATTTAAAAAAAGTTAAAGTCAGTGAAAGAAGTGGAGCAGGAACGGAGTGGAGAGTGGACTCTTGCGTGCAACTCAACTTTTCGCAACTACACTCTACAGAAAACTGAAACGACTGGGAATAGAACGAATCGTGTAAAAGGACCTCGCTTCCGAACTGAAAAGAAACAGGAACGGAAACTAAAACTGGACTGAGAACGGATATGGCCGTCTAAAAGGTCATATTTGTCTCCCAAGCTATATTTCGCCCTTATCATAGTGTCAGGTCAAAATAAGAAAATGAAGTGATGTCAAATGAATAGTGTCAGGTCAAAAAAAGAAAAAGAGTTCATATGGGAATGTGTCCGAAAATGCTTCATAAGGGAGATAGAGCCCCCTCCAAATAAACTGCAAAATCATTTGACAGATCTACAAGGTGTGGTTATTAAATAACCGAACTGCTATCATAACGCTTTTATTCGTTACCAATTACATAAGGCAACTTTTTCGCCTTCAATGTACTCCCCCTTGGCGATCTCTACACCGCTCCATACGACTCTTCCATTGTTGAAACCAGTGTTGGAAGTCCGCTTCTGTCAGGTAGTTCAGAATCTCCGTCGCTTTTGCTTTAACCGCTTCCACACTTTCGAATCTTGCCCCCTTCAGTGTCACCATGTCTAACAAGCCTGGATCAGTGTCAATGTTGTTTAGAATGTCAGCGCAAATATTCATTCTTGATTCCTTTTGCTCGGGAGTAAAGAGTGTTGGCACCATTTTTGGGCAAACGGTGCACATGTTGAACGATTCACGCAAACACTGGTGAACACATTCTTTTGTCGATTCCTGTTATTTCAGCATGCCCTCAAATTTTTTCAATGTTTTCGTCCGTTTTTTGATGTTGAAGGTCGTCCGGGGCACGGATCATCGTTTCACGTCCCTCTTTAAACCGTTTAAACAATTAAACTTGTGTGCGGAATAAACGTTCATTCCCTGTACACTTCTTTTAACATTGCATAAGCTTCTTTAAAAGTTTTCCCCAGTTTTAACTTAACATTTTTTCGACGCATCACTGGTGTGTAGACTAATTCAAACGACTGCTACAGTCAAACTGAGCGACCCACTGGCTTGTCCAGCGAGCTCAGGGTGGGGAAAGTATCACCAGACACAGTTCTGTTCAAACTTGTCGCGACATGCTCGCAGCGTGCTGGTAGCAGCATCAGTTCGGCTATTTAATAGCCACACCTCGTATCACGGACACCGAAAAGTTACTCTTTGTTTTCAAAGCCTACCGAAATTTTCATTTCGGAATCAGTCGATGCACGGTGTAGGAAAACTCCGTTTTTTATCGAAAACGGTAAGTCTTACTCATCAATAATATGCAGGATGGGTCATAAGTAATGGTACATATTCCAACAGCAGATTAAAGATAAAGCTAAACATGCCTTAGTCCAACTCTATTTTAGCCACTCTCTTTTATTTGTTTTTTTTTTTATAAATTTGATAAAGCAAATTGTGAAACAATTGGATGTAGAAGTATACATTCCTTAGGAAGAATTAGGTTTTACTAGGATATTAAAAAAATAATAATAACCATATTTCCAACGAAAACGATTCAGTAGTAATAAAGTAATTGTTTCCAATGAACCTGCGCAATATAATTTAGAGGTAAAAAAACTAGTTTCTGTCAGTTTTCTACTGCGGTTTGAATATTATGGTAATTAAAGAAAAGTGAGAAACGACTCTAGACAGCTTTAATTTCAACCTCTCTCATTGTACCTAGTATTTTATAATTCTATTTTTTAAGTATATTTTTATCTACAGTATATTTATACAGATTTTAAAGTAATACCTAATTCTGGAGTGGGTACTAGAACCTTCGCGTAGAAACAAAAACCTGGACGTTTTCACGAAACACCAAACTACTATAATTTTTCTCGACACGCGTTTCGCCAACTAACTATAATTCTAGAAATAAACTACAGAGGCTTTTGGGCGACCCCAAAGACAAATTCGACAATAACGAAAAATCAGGAATATACGAAATAAGTTGTACCTAAAGACTGTGATCAAAAGTATATTGGGCAAACAAAAAAGATCTATTTTGACTGGATTTAAAGAACACATGGCTCATTTGAAATATGGCAGAACGGAGAAATCTGATGTTGCCCAACACGCTTTTGTCAACAACCATAGGATAGACATGAATAATTTAAAATTAATTAGAAATGTAACAAACAGTAGACAGTTGGATGCTTTTGAAAGGTTAGAAATCGTTAACAGTAGTATGAAAAAGGACATGGTCCGATACCCACCAGTCCATTGTTTGCTCTGATAAACAAATATAGATGTTACGGTTCAGTGAACAACAAATTTAGTATAAATATTGCAAGTGTGTAGGTTAGAATTTAGTTTTAATCTTCTCCTGAAGATGCCAAAGTTTAGTTGGCGAAACGCGTGTCGAGAAAAGTATAGTAGTTAGGTGTTTCGTGGAAAACGTCCAGTTTTTCTTTAAGACCTAATTTAAAATATTCTCAAAATTCATGATCAGAACATTTCTTGTTTCAGTCAATCTCATCTTTGTCCATAATAATTGTTTACCGCCAAATAAAAGCAGAGGAAACAAAAAAAAAAAACACATTTTTTTATAATAAAACCATAAATCCAAACCACAAATTTTTTCTATCAAGACTTCATTTTTTACAAGACACTACTGCAAAATATAGAGACTATAGAGAATATAGAAAAAAAACGTCGTCAACTCTAGTTATGAACGAGAGAGATGGAAATATCGGTCATGTCTGTTTTTCGGTTATGTCAAACTTTTGACAAGTGACTGTCACAATTTGTAAAATAAACAATGGCTGTCATATGATGTGACAGTCTTGACAAGTAAATAAGGTTATATATTCGATAAAGAATAGAAATACATTTTTTTCTCGGCCAATTTTGATGACGTTTTTTTTGGATGTCTATATTTACGTTACAGAAATTAATATTTAGTTCTGATTTGACGCTTAATTTTCAATGGTTGCTCTCATATTTCTGCCCCTCATAATTTTGGAGTTTGGTCAACTTTTGAAAAATCGAATGGTGCCCAACGTTTTAGGCTGAATGCCCCCACTGTGGACACGGAGCAGCGCTCTGCTTGTCCATCGGCCTGACGGATCACGACGGACGCTGGATTTAACTTGTTCCCGTCCACAATAAAACAATCAGCGGCCGATCATCGACGGATAAAATGACTGCGACGAAAATGTCCACGTTGCCGGTGCACCGGATGACGACGTTCGTTTTTTCTTCCTCGTGTGTCGCGATTCATCGAGTCTACGGCCGCTGTTGCCGAGGAATCTGACTTAGATATCCGCGGATAGACTGTCTTTTTTATGGGTCTTGCTAACGCCGTCTGAGACGAAATAACAGCGATAGACGAAATATTACTACTGTATTTCCATTTTAAATTGAAAATAGGTAGAAAAAAGCAAGGTTGTCAGATATATTTTCTAAAATTGCTAAGCTCACTATACAAGTATACTTCACACTTCAGTAAACTGTTACTTCGTGACGTTCTTAGAAAGCTAGTTTTTTAAATATAAAAAAAAAATACATACATATAAATTTCTTAGTTAGCATTAAAATAAAGCGGTTAAAATTGCTGGAAAAATTATTATAAATTAAAACAACTTTATGTATCTTACTATACTTAAGAAAATTTTGAAGGGTCGGCAACGCGATGCCGCGAATACACCAGCGAATGCCAACCATTATACTATTGGATAGCTTTGTATGTAATACATGCCAAATACTTATTTGGTCCACTGTGCCATAAATTTTACGACGTCGTTAAAATGATTTACGACTTTAGAAATTCTACTTGTTTAAGGCGCCAGTGGCGTGTATTTCAGCTAGGTTTATTAACACAGACAATTTTTGAGATTGTCTGGCTAAATGAGCATTATTTACAGCAAATTATATTACAAATATTAAGAGTTTTGTATGCAGGATAATTTTAATCTCCTATATTGCTTTTAATGAAAAAAGTTATTTCACAATTTTCGAATTTATAACGAACACCATATTTTTCAACGACGACTCCATATTTTTCAATGAACTTACAGAAGCCTTTGTTGCAAGCAATATTCCATTAAAACAAACTAGAGAACCCCAAGTTATGTACGGTTTTTAGAAAAATATATGGACCGAAAAATTTCCTCATGAAAGTACATTAAGACTTGCATATGTCGATCGGGTTTACAATATAGTGACATCAATACGCGAAGACATTGCAGACAATTTCGTGTATTTTACTATAGACGAAGCTACCGATGCTTGCGGGCGTTCAGTAGCTAATTTAATTGGTGCACATAATAATAGGTTTTAAACACCGCCAACCCGCCATGGGAACCTTGTCTCAACACTGACGTTTGTCGGGTAAGTGTTGCCATTGTTACGTGTTATCTTAATTTATATAGATATTTTATCCTTGATTTAATCGTAGTATTTGGTAAAAATAGTACTATGTTGCTATATAATTTATGTAAACATATTAATATTTTCATTCGTTAACTGACTACGGTCCTGTTACACTCCGCGCTCGCACTAACTCTAAGTTATAATACAGCAGAGCGGTTTTTTCAAACGTTCTGAACCGCTGAGACGTGTTCGGAAAATAAGCTGTAATTTTTTTTTAAGCTTGCCCCCCCCAAAATGCTTTTTGACTAACATTCTTAGATAGTTTATACATCAGAAAAAAAATGGGAAAAAATTGCTGGGTAGTAATAACAGGGTGAGTCAAACTTAACGCGACAAACGAAAGGTACGGATAGGGCATGTTATTCTAAGCAAAAAAGTTCTAATAAACATGTGTCCGGAAATGCTTCCTAAGAACGCTACGGACGTTTAAAGATGGCCGGCCCAAATTGGTTTTTTCGCCTTTTATTTCAAAAACTGCTTAAAATAATTGGTTTAACGTAACAAAACAAACTAAAATTTTACAAAAACTGCTCGAAATGTCCACCATCATTTTCAATGCAAAGTTGACATCTGCGAATGACTGATTAATTCACTCCGCTGCCTTATTAATTAAAAGAGAAGTAGGCCTTGATAACAATTGAAAGTGTTTGTTTGACAGCCTTGTTTGACGTGTCGATTGAATTCAATTTGTCACTAATTTTAAGCTAGTTTATGAGTAAATTGCGGAAACATGCCAAATACCTACACTACAAGTGAATATGCGGATATTGTGTTTATTTACGGGTACTGTGATGGTAATGCGCGCGCTGCTGTGAATGAGTACGCCCGAAGATTTCAATGAGAAGAGTGCCCGACAAAGCGTATTTACTAGAACATTTCAACGATTAAGAGAAACTGGGACAACTTCTTCGAAATCGCGAGCAGACGGTATTTTTGCACCCCTTCATAATAATCGAAGAACAGAAAATATCCTAGAACACTTCGATCAAATACCTTCAAGTAGCACGAGGAGATGTTCTTTGCAATTAGGCTATTCCCAGAGCATTGTGAACCGAACTCTGAAAGCAGATGGTCGCCACCCCTATCATTTGCAGAAAGTTCAGAATTTGCTTCCTGAAGACCTACCTCGAAGAAGAGAATTTTCAGAGTGGTTCTTGGAACAAATAACAAACGATGCTTCTTACTATCGGAAGGTGATTTGGACGGACGAGGCAACTTTTACCCGTAGTGGTATCTTTAACCAACATAATGCGCATATTTGGGCCCATGAAAACCCGCATGCTGTAAAAGAACAACATTTTCAACATGAATTTTCGTGCAACGTTTGGATGGGGTTATGCGATACACTCATTGGTCCATATTTCTTGCCTCCAAGACTAAATGGTCCGGCCTTTCTTCATTTCCTGGAAAATGAATTTGAAGCAATATTAGATGACATGCCTCTAATTGATAGAGCAAACAGGTGGTTCCAGTTAGACGGTTGCCCAGCCCATTACACTCTACTAGTGCGGCAATGGCTTCACAACCATTTTTCAGGAAGATGGATTGGTCGCGGTCGAGACTGTCCCCGTCCTTGGCCTCCGCGTTCCCCGGATTTAACCACTATGGATTTTTATGTTTGGGGCAGAATGAAGAGCAAAGTTTATGCTGAGCCCGTCAACGACGAAGCTAGTCTCCGAGCGAGGATCTTGCAAGCTGCCCAAGAAATACCACTAGCGGAGTGTCGTGCAGCCGCGCAATCAGTCATTCGCAGATGTCAACTTTGCATTGAAAATGACGGTGGACATTTCGAGCAGTTTTTGAAATAAAAGGCAAGAAAATCAATTTGGGCCTGCCATCTTTGAACGTCCGTAGCGCTCTTAGGAAGCATTTCCGGACACCTGTTTATTAGAACTTTTTTGCTTAGAATAACATGCCCTATCCGTACCTTTCATTTGTCGCGTTAAGTTTGACTCACCCTGTATAACCCCTTAACCTAATTCTGGGTATTTTTCATAGTTATCTCATTAAAATCGTATACTGGAAAATTGCATATGACCTACATAATAATGCCCTATATAAATTTCAATTTCAACGTTAACGGAAAAGAGGAAAACCCAGACAAATACAGTCGACGGGGGGAAACCTACTTTTGCCGAGCTCGCAGCTGAACCGAGGAGCTAATAACTCAGAGCGACGACGCGAACAAAAAACGCCGACCGGCCGGCAGCTAGAAAAAAGCCGGGCGAAAAAGCCGGGCCACCGAAACGATAAATAACAGGGTGTCCATATTCGTCGCGACGTTTCCGAACGTATAGTATGTGAAATCAGGGAGTTGACCAGCTGCAAGGATGCCTATAAAAAGTGGCCGGTATTCGGGTAAGATATTTTTAAACATATGTTCGATTCGGAATTTCGGTGGTGGAATCCGAAAGGACGGGCTACCCATTGTGCCCGTACAGACAAATAAATTATCGATCGACCGCTGCGTATGACAGTGGCCGTGTTCTTCGGCCGGGGCTTCTTTTTTGAAAAACGAAAGAAAAAACTCGGGCGGCCAACGCTTCTTCAAATACGAGGGTCGTTAGTTAATGAAGCAGAACTCCAACTGCCGTTTCACAAACGACTGATGATCAGTGCACGAGCATTAAAAACTGAAACGTCTTCTTCTCCTTCTTCTACTTATTCTTCGTCGTCGTCTTCTCCTCCTCCTCCTCCTCCTCCTCCTCCTCCTCTATCCTCCTCTTTCTTCTTCTTCTTCTCATTCTTCCTCTCCTCCTCCCTCCTTCTCTTCTTCTTATAACCTGCGACTTGGAAGCGTCTACTACAGACCAACTAGACCAAGCGCGGCGGTATCTTCTGTATGAAAACAGGTAATTAAACCAAGCTCTGTTTGAGTACAGCGCTGCATTCACGAAAATCAAAACGTGGCTTTATGAAATTTATTCAAATATATACGACAGAACGAAAAATAATATTAGGTACGTACCTATGAGTATTTTCGAATTTTTCTCAGAACTGTCAAGGACGATTTTTTACTTTTTAAATTCATGTGATATGATATCATATACTTTACTGATCCAGGCAACTATGTTTGCTAAAAACGTTTGGCGGAAGAAGACGAAGAAGAAGAAGAAGAATATTTGTGGCTATATAACATAAAATATGATATCGATGCTACATAAAAAATATATAAAGGCGTGCCCAGAAAATCCAAAGTAAACAGAATAACATGCGAGTCTTTTTTAATATGGAAGATAAAAAGAATACCACTAAAGGATGTCAACTTATGCGATAGAAAGCAAACATTTTAGGCGCTTATTTTTTTATCTTTCTTAAAACTGTCAAACCAGGAAGTATTTTTTTATTGTTTATTTGTATAGAACGTCACGTTCTACTGCACAATCAGGCAAAGATTGATGAAAAAGTTTATTTTTTCTGCTTCTTTAGTTTTCATGGAAATTATGATATTAATGTTTCTTCTTTCAAGTAAAATGGCGTCTCACTAGATACTAAACTTATCTTTTTTACTCAATATCTTTAAAATATCACCTCATAATGTTGCCATATTGATTGAAAGAAACACATTCATTCTTTGAAATAAATAAATATTGCTGGGATTGATTGATTGATTGATTGCGTATGGGGTAGGTACGTGCCCTGTGCACTTAAGCGATGCTTATTGTGCCCCATAGTCTAGTCATTCCATTAGTCCTGTTTCCTTAAGAAATTTAAGGACAGTTTCTAATGGAGCGTCTGTCACTTCTTTTGGTTCTATTGTTATGGCCCCAAAGTTCGAATACCTGGCAGCTGCCAGCGCCGGGCATTCGCATAATATGTGGAGGGAGGTTTCTTCCTCCTCTCCGCACCTTCTACAGTCGGGATCATTTTTCACCCCGATTGTCGTAAGATGTCGCATGAGTGGACAGTGTCCCGTAAACAGTCCTACTATCCATCTCAGCTGGTTTCTGCCCAGTTTTATAAAGTCTTTTGACTTGTTCCAGGATGGTTCACCGATAAACATCCGCGAGTGTCTCAACCCTGGGACTTTCGCCCAGTGCGATATGTGTTTTTCTCTTAATAGGTCCTTCATGACCCTCCCTGGCTGTCCGGTAAGCCAGACCGCAGGTGGGCTCCGGCCCTATCAGTGGAACTTCCGCCCCTTTCTTTGCTAGAAAGTCCGCTCTTTCGTTCCCTACATGGCCTTGGTGCCCTCTCATCCACTTGAGAGTGATGCTGTTGTGTTCCGCTAGTTTCGTTAGCGAATCCATACAGTCTTTTAACTACCTGGGAATGTATCTCTACAGCTCCCAGGGCTTTGAGTGCTGCTTGGCTGTCGGAGATGATCTGGATCCTCTTATTTGTGTAAGACCTCCTAGTCATCTCCTGCGCACAAGCGGATATTGCAGTTATTTCTGCCTGGAAAACGGTTGCATAGCTCCCCAGATTTATGCTGATTTCGCAATCTGAGTCTCTGTTTGTTGCCCCCGCTCCAGTACTTTGTTCGGTTTTGGACCCATCTGTATACCAGGTGGTTCCATTCTGCTGGATTGGTATGTGACTGTCTTCCTCTCCCTCCTTCGGTACGATCACCCGATAAGGTTTGTGGAAGATTATGTCGCGACCAATTCTGTCCGACCGCATGTTTAATATACGGTTTTGCTTTAATTCTTCAAATATCTCTGTATGGAGTCCCCGTTTTGTGGTGGTTACTCCATGTCCGGAAATTTCTAGCCTGTAAGCTGCCATCAGAGCCTCCGTCTCCAACACTATGTGTAGAGGCGGAAGACATAGTATTGCTTCCATGGCTGCAGTGGGCGTTGTTTGCATGGCCCCTGTTATTCCTAAGCAGGCAAGTCTTTGCAGCTTGCCTAGTTTTACTATGGCTCCCTTTTTTCTAGCTTTATGCCACCAGATGAGAGAGCCATATGTTACCATGGGGATTATCACTTTGGAGTATATCCAGAGTGCCATTGCTGGTTTTAATCCCCATGTCTTGCCAACCATGCGTTTGCAGGCCCATAGGGCCCGGGTAGCCTTGTTGGCGGTTTGTTCCAAGTGAGCCCCAAAGTTTAGTTTAGTGTCTAATGTTAGTCCTAAGTACTTAACTTCGTTGCTCAGTTGGAGTTTGCTTCCCCACAGGTGAAGTCCCTTCAAATCTTGAAGGTTTCTTCTTTTTGTGAAGGCAACTACTGCTGTCTTTGAGGGGTTGACGTTTAGCCCCTCTTTCTTGCACCATCTTTCTACTGTTCTCAGGGCACGCTGCATGAGATCGGATACAACCCCTGCAAACCTCCCACTGACTAGAACAGTGATATCATCTGCGTACCCTTGCGCATGTATGCCTCTTGTTCTAGTTCCCAGAGAAGACTGTCCACCACTAAGCTCCACAGTAGAGGCGACAATACACCCCCTGCGGACAGCCCCTGGCAGCCACTATCGCTCTGGTTACATTGCCAATGGAGCTTGTTATTTTCCTGTCTCTAATCATGGAGCTGATCCAGGCCGCAATGGGCTTTCCAACTCCACGATTTTCGACAGCTCTTTTAATCGAGTTGAAAGAGGTGTTATCAAATGCTCCCTCTATATCCAGAAAGGTTCCTAGTGCAATTTCTTTATTTCCTAGGGCCCGTTCAATCCTGCTTGTGAGTTCGTGGATGTTCAGTTCACAGGATTTGCCTGCTTGGAAGGCATACTGGTGTCGGTGCAGGGGGTTTTCCTTAGTGCCACGTCCCTGATATGCCTGTCCACTAATTTTTCTAGTGTCTTTAATAAGAACGCTGTTAGGCTGATGGGGCGAAGGATTTTGCCTGGGCATAGGATTCACGCCCAGGTTTAGGTATGAATACCACCTCAGCCATTCGCCAGTCTTGTGGCACATAGCTTAGGGCCAGGCTAGCCCTAAACAGTGCGCACAGAGGGGAAGCTTCAGAGCTTCCAACCCCTGTTGTAGCATTATTGGCATTATCCCGTCTGGGCCCGGTGATTTATATGGTGCAAATGATTTCACAGCCCATATAACCTTGGTTTGATCAACTAGTTTTTGAGCTAGTCTCCAGCTCTCCCTTGTTCCCCGCTTTGCTGGGATACAGATCAAGTCAGTATAGCGGATGTGGCATCACTTCAAAGCCAGCATCATTACACGAATGTCGTTCAAATAAGGAATGGTTTTATGCACTGGATTATTTGCGTTCAACAACATTTACCGTGTTACGGATACGTACGAGCTACGAGAAAATATATGCATAGGACCCATTATTGCATAGAAATAGCTGAAGCACAATCTGTCCCTTGAGTCTTGATTCTAAGAGCGTTTTTGAACTGTTGAAAAAACATAATCGACATCTGCAAGTTATATATTTCTTGTATATTTTCTTGTGGCTCTAGGAATCAAAGTCAATAGGTGCTAGATCGGGTGAATATAGTGGATATATTGTCAAAAATTAGGGCTATAAAAATGGAGTTATGGCGTTACATTTGGCAAACGAGTCACCACAGATACTTTGCAGCTCTCGTATAAACTGCTCCCAAGACCAGTCCTGAATATTCATATCATGAAGTCGGCCCTCCGTATTTTATTAATACGATGCCCGTGCGTCGGTTTCTTATTGATTTAATTACTTATTTGTTCGCAGAGAACGAAATCATTAAAGCTAACGTTCAATGCCTACACGTACAGAAGTCGATCGCATTACGGTCCACCGACTCCGTCCAGCGATATGCATTATGTGGAAGGTTTTTGTTTTATGGCGAATGCGAACCGCTCTAGTTGCACAACAATGGAACTGAAAGTCGATAATTAGCATGAAAAAACGTAACAGAAATTCAAAAAACGTTCGGTGCACATCACGAATTAAAAGTGTAAATAAACCGTAAATTACACACAGAAAATATGAAATCTTTTCTAAGTTCTTGGACTCATATCATAGAAAAATCTTCAGAGTAGATACTCTGAAGATTTTTCTCTGATATGGCTGGCTACCTGAGCCATTTTTGAAAAAAAATCCTAGACATGAAACATTTCTAAATTTGAATAAAAAATATTATAAAAATTCAAAAAAAGTCCTGTATGCCACACATACATAACAATAAATAAAAAATGATATTTTTGGTTCAACTCAAATTATCCAGATAAATACTCTGAAGATTTCCCACGTCATGCGTCCCAGCGTCATTCTTCTTCTTAAGTTGAAATACGAGGTGTGTAAATTAAGTAATTACACTGGCAACGTAGCGTCCGATCTAGCAACACTGCGGAGACAAGACTTGAAAAGTAGGTAGGTTAACATGTAATGCACCTTCTGTACATGTTTGAACTTGTTAGAGTCATTTTTTTTGTTCTTTGTGACTGTTTTCGTAAACCGGTATTTTCTAATGCGTTTTAAAAATTAGTGACATTAATTTTGAGAAACGGTGTGCTATTAGTTTTTGCTTCAGACACAGCGCAACAGATACTTTTACAAAACTTCAACATGCCTACGGAGACACTGTTTTTTCAAGAGCTCAGGTTTTTCGGTAGTTTAAGGCATTCGCAGAAGGAAGAGAGTCGATTGAAGATAAACCACGAATCGGAAGGCCTTCATCTTGAAGAACCGATGAAAATATAGATAGAATACGGGATCTTGTGCGTTCAGATCGTCGGGTGACGACAAGAATGATCGGGAAGAGTTAAATTTGACAAAAGGTCAAGAACAACTCGAGTCCTTTTTCTCTTCTCGAGATTTAAAAAATCACCTCAAGGGACGTCATTTTGAGACAATAGAAGACATTCAAACGGCTGTAACCGACCAGCTGAAGGCTGTTCCAGTATTAAGAGTTGCAGCATTGCTATGAGGAATGGAAGAACCGTCTCCAGCGCTGTGTGGCTCCTTAAGGAAGTTATTTTGAAGGAAACAATACTGAATTGTATTTCTATTCGAATAAAAAAAATAAATAAAAAAACAGTCCCACTACTTAATTTCACACCTCGTATGTTACGATTTTTAGTATCAATTTGCACCGACTTTCTTGAAAAATTCGACAATTTTTTACCATTACGTTAGAATTATGTTTAATCAATTTTCTAAAGTTCTATCTCACAGAAATTATATATTAACCTACTATCTTATTATAACATTTACACTATTGAAACTGATTATATTAGCAGTTTTTCAAAACAAGTTATTCAGCGTTGAAAAAGACAGCGGCTTTATTTCCAAGATTTCTCGTCAGTTCATATTTCACTAAATCTGATTACAGTTCGTCCCTATTTGCATTTATATGTCACTTAGACCAATTCGTTCTAATCTGAATACTTTTTCATATTCATCAACTATCACATATAGATACATATTCATGCGCTTGTCCCAAAACTAGCCGTCTTCCAATTTCCAGTTGCTTCTACCCTAAAGTACCGAAAACAGGTATACGTCAAAGAAATTAACATTGTGAAGTTTAAGATCGGAACATAAAGTGATATACTACAGATAATATCCATCAGCGTGGTCATACGAATTGCTAATTCTTTAAAATATTCCGAATTATAGTCCATTATTCAGTAGTAAATATTAGATTATCTGGATGTGCATTAAAATACTTTTATTTTGGCCTTGTTTCCTGTTGTTTAGATATGTGTATGTGTTACGAGCTTCACCGCTTTACATCTCCCTGATTTTATTTACCTGATATATAGGGTTTTCAAACTTAAGTCGGCACTATTGCAAAAGTTCGTTAATATACTAGCCACAAAGTCGGTTAAATAGGCAAACTAGTAGTATTTTTCCGCTGATTACAATGGTGAAAATGGAACAAAAATCGAACACCTCGTTCACGAGCTATGTGAAAAAAGTTCAATATTTTCAAATGGGATAGTCAGTATACAATATTCTCAATCGATAGATAATTCTGAACAGAATTTGTCCTATGACCTTTTATCCTAAAGTCAAAGATGACAAGGTTTTTGATGATTTTTCAAGTTTGTCGAGGTGGCTGTTATTTCATAAACAAAATTCGTATGTTTTATAAATTCCATCAATATGAAAATGTCAAATTGAGGTTGTGCTAGTGAAAAGATTACAGTGTGTGTTTTTTGAGGAAAAATGCCTTTTACGCATTCAGAAAAATGTGATATGATGTAATGTTACATCGTTTGTCAAAAAAATAGCCACCGAGCTCGTGAACGTTATTGTGCTTTGTATCCTATGCGTAACTTCTCAGATGATACACTTCATAATAAGTGAAGCAACTGAAATTGACGTCATAGATTACTTAGAAGCTCAGCCTAATAATTCAATTACCGATTTAATGCAAGAAAGTGGATTATGTTTGGGAACTATTCACAACATTCTAAAAAAATCATGTTTGTGCCGTACAAATACAAACCTACACAGACGCTAGTACCGGGAGATCGAGAAAGACGCATCCAGTTTTGTCAGTGGTTCATTAATAAAATCAGACTTAATGATAATTTTTGGCACTTGATACTTTGCAGTGACGAATCAAATTTTTCCAATAAGGGCATATTTAACAGGAAAAACACCCACTGTTGGAGTCGAGGAAATCCGATGCTCTTCCATCCTTGTAACCCGCAGAGACGCTTTAGTGTTAATGTTTGGTGTGGTTTGATTACATTAACAGTTGTTGACAGTAACTGGTGAGCGGTACGCCGAAATGTTAACCGCCACACTTCGAGAGTTTTTGGATGACCTTAATTTAATAGATAGACAACAGATCTACTTTCAACAAGATGGAACTCCTGCCCATAATGTTTACCGGATTGATATTCTATTACAAACAATTTTTTGATGACAAATATTTATCAACTAACGGCCCTGTCCGTATGTCTCCTCAATCACCCGACATAACGCATATTGATTTTTTCTTTTGGGGATATTTGAAGAATGAGGTGTAGGAAAGGCGGTATGATAATCTTGAGAATCTCCAGCAACGCATAATTGATACAATCGATACTATTGATGGTAGAATCATTGCCAAGGCTACTAGGAGCCTTTACAAGCGGGCTCATAAATGCCTGGAGCAAGAGGGTGATCTTTTTGAGCATCTAATTAATTTAATTTTGTTGTTTTTTTAGTTTATTCATAATAATTTAAGTTTATAGAATAATTTAAGTTTATAGAATAATTTAAAATAAACTATACTATTTCACATCATAGATATATCTTACTTTATACTTTACGGTAAGGTAAAGTTACGACAACTAACACAGCCACCTCGACAAACTTGAAAAATCATCAATAACCTTGTTATATTTGACTTTAGGATAAAAGGTCATAGGACAAATTCTGTTCAGAATTAAATTTCCTATCGATGAATTTCCTATCTGAGAATATTATATACTGACTGTTCCATTTGAAAAAATTGAACTTTTTGACATAACTCGTGAACGCGATGTTCGATTTTTTGTTCCATTTTCACCATTCTAATCAGCGAAAAAAAATACTACTAGTTTGCCTATTTAACCGACTTTGTGGCTACTATAATAACGAACTTAGCAATAGTGCCGACTTAAGTTTGAAAACCCTGTATAACGATATATTGGAAATTTTGTAATTTCTAGAGATTTTTCAGATTGCTATTGTCATATTTTTTATTTTACTAAATGTACATATCTCTAACATATAAAAATGAAATTTACTGAATGTAATTTATGTATCTATTTTAGGAAAACAAACGAGATAGCAGTGGCGGCTGGTTTTGTAGGTTTGCGCCAGCTCGAACCGCTTGCGGTGTTCGCGTTATTTAAAAAGGAACCGTATATTTCAGCCGGTTGTCGTTCCGCCGCGGCGTAGAAAGTGTCGTTTGTTAGTGTGTGCTCATTTCATCGTAAATAAAAATGAATTCTGTGGAAAGCTTAATACTAGAGCCATTTTGTGGTCGATTTTGTAACACATAGCTGAAATGAAGACTGAATACCTATTTCAGACTTAAATATTGTGCAGATAGGGGTCTTGCAATGAACGATGTTTTAACAGAAAATTCAATCGAGACGTTTATAAAACAAATGTATGGATTTGTGGTTGTAACGTAAACAATTTTTATATACAAAAATGGGATTAACTGATTTTTAATTCTTTAGGCGACCGAATTAAAAAACATGTAATGTCAGAACAACATATGAAATATATTGGAATATTTGGAGAAAGCAACTGTTCTCAAAGGTACCTGGAATTTTGCAAACAATATTTATTTAGTATGTATGCCAAGAAAGATTTCTAACCTGTTAAAATCAATTAATGTATCAGTATAGTAGAATTAGGATTTAGCCGAAAAGTAACTGACACTTCACCAAAAAAAATTGCTTTTTTTGTAGAGGAGGCTGAAAATATTAAATATCGTTTTTGGCAACAATTTAAAATTATTGCTACATTGTTTAAATAATTCCCAAAGGTGCGAAAATCGGTTTTTTTTGAAAACTGTACAAAAAATGTTTGAGATAAAAAATGTAACTAGTAAAAAACCCTACAAAACCCATCAAGAAATTTGAAAATTGGTTAATTTGTTTATCTGCAAAATAGAAAAACCGTCAAAATGGCCCCTTATTTCAATTGTTTATAACTAATTATAAAGTACGCCTTGTGACTTTAAAAGTATTGGAAAATGTAGGTATCGGTGTACTTAAAAAACAGTGAAAATTTCAAATCGATATATTTTTAAGTTTTTGCAAAAAGTAAATTGTTTATTAAAAAGGTCCTTTCGTAAAACAGCCCTTAATTGTTTTGTAAACATCATAGAGTAACGATTCAAAATGGATTCTCTTCTTGATGAGTTGGACTATCAAGTACATCGAAAAATTAATTGAATTTCACAAATTTAATTGTTTAAAATTGACATTGAAAAGTACGTCCGTTTTAAAGTTATAAACAAATGAAATAACTCGTTCGTTTTTTATCGTACAATGTTGAGACTAGAATCATTTTACAGCTACGATTTTTCTGCGAATTTAAAAAAAATGAATGCTCCAAGTATCTTGGGAGCCGAGTTTTTTTCTTTTACTTACTCTCATAACTTATTCAATTTTTTTATTTTTTTAAATTAACACAAGATCAAATCTTGCTCTGTGTTGTGTAAGAATTTCGAAAGTATGTAGTAGTCGGTTTCGTTTACAGCATTATAATAATGTGCATCGTTATTTTAGTAACGCGCGTGGATGCATGAATGATGACGGCACGGCAGCGGCAGCAGTGTGGTTCTCCTGCGCGCAGATTTTCCTTCGGTCGCTTCAAAATCACAGCGCACGAAAAAAATCAGATTATCTCCGAAACTATACATCGTAGAATGATAATTTTTGTTTAATTCGAGGTAGCTCGTGAAAAGATTGACTTTGGGAATACTCACAACTTTAATCAAATTAGTCCAAGCGACTTATTTTATATATAATAATATTATTCAACGATTGTCATTACCATTACCATTAAACAATTATAAAATTTGTGAAATCCAAGTAATTAAGTGTGAGGTTTTTTACTAATTACATTTTTATCTGACACATTTTTTTGTTTAGTTTTTCGGTTCTCTTTTTATTTTAGTTTTGCGGTTCTCTTTTTTATTTAAAAAAAACTGATTTTCGCACCTTTGACAATTATTTAAACAATGTAGCAATAATTTTAAATTGTTGCCAACAAACGATATTTAATATTTTCAGCAAAGCAATTTTTTGGTGAAGTGTCACTTACTTTTCGTTTAGGGGTACAAATCGACTAATTCTACTTTACTATATGACTCAGTTTGTGATTTCTAATAAATTCAATATCAGTTTTTTTCTTTTCAGACCTTTAAATGAAAATTCCAATAATACAGCGATCATTAGCAAATTACCAGTTGCTACCGGCTGCTAGTGAGAACCTCTAAGATTTTTTGGTTATGTTATTATCTGTCATTATGCCATAAAAACCGATACCCGCCATTATACCTTAGGGACGTCGAAGTATTCATCGCGCTATTAATTTGGAGGATTCGAACTGCGATCGGCGAGTTAAAAAATCTTCCCACACATCGAAATATCAGTTTCGTAACACCGGACACTGCCAGGCCAGAGTAGATTGAGTCTCAGGAATGCAAATAATAACCCCTTCCCTGCCGACGCGCAGCAAAGGGGGGGGAGGGGCGAGAGGGGTAATTACACCCCCTGGCCGTGTTGGGCACTTGGAACATAAAAATCCAACCATTGAAAATGTCTTCTTTTCTATTTTTCTGTAACATTTATTTTTTTGTTAGCTGTCTAAATAAAAGTAGTTTTTAAGAAAACCATGATAGATTTTCCAAATCCAAGACCAAAATATAAAAATAATTTATCTTTCCCGTATTTTCGAAACAATTTTAAAACTAGAAAGTCGGACCAGGTGTCAAAACATCGGAAAAAAACTCCAGACAAAGAAAAATGCAAATATTGGTAGATATATGAGGTGTGGCTATTAAATAACCGAACTGCTGTCATAACACTTTTTATTCGTTATCAATTACAGTAGCAACTTTTTCGTCTTCAATGTCCTCCCCGTGGCTATCTCTACACCGTTCCATACGACAGCTGGTTCAGAACCTCCGTTGCTTTTACTTTGTCCGCTTCCACACTTTCGAATCTTGTCCCCTTCAGTGTCACCGTGTCTAACAAACCTGGATCTGTATCATGTCGCAAATATTCATTCTTGATTCCTTTTGTTCGGAAGCGAGGAGCATTTTTGCGCCAATTTTGCGTATGTTGAACCATTCATGCAAAATCTGGCGAACACATTCTTTGTCGATTCCTGTTATTTCAGCAAGCCTTCGGATGCTTAGACGGCGATCTTCGCGGATTAATTTACCAATTTTTCAATGTTTTCGTCCGTTTTTTGACATTGAGAGCCGTCCGGGGCGCGGATCGTCTTCGGTCGTTACACGTCCCTCTTTAAACCATTTAAATCATTCAAAAACTTGTGTGCGGATAAACATTCATTCCCGTACACTTCTTTTAATGTTGCATAAGCTTCTGTAAAAGTTTTCTCCAGTTTAACAAGAAACTTGAGATTAACCCGTTGCTCCTTCTAAACACTTAACATGTTTTCGACGCGTCACTGGTGCGTAGACTAATTCAAAGGACTGCTACAGTCAAACTGAGCAATCTACTGGCTTGTCCAGCGATTCCAGAGGTGAGAAAATTATCACCAGACACATTTCTGTTCAAACTTGTCGCGACACGCTGGCAGCACGCTGGTGGCAGCATCAATTCGGTAATTTAATAGCCACACCTCGTATAGCTGGAACAAATAGGACAATTAAGAATGGAGACTAAAACAGAACAGTGTGAGATAATGATAAGAAATAGAAACGACAACAAAACAAAAATACCATGTAAAGAAATAGAACCAGAAACAGTAACATATGAATATTTATTAAGCATCATAACATATGATGGAAAAATAGAATTAGAGCTAGCTAATTGAGGAAAAAAATCAAATAAGATATATCACACATTAAACTCAATGACCTTGAGTCAACCCACTTGACTCAATTAGTCAAGTGGCAACTGGCCCAAGAAACAAAACTTAGAAGATACAATAGTTATATCGACAATATGCATGTGAAAATTGGACACTACAACAGAAACACCAGTCCTAGACAATATTAGAAAATATTGTCCTAATAAAAAATAGCTGGGAAGTTCAAGTGGTATCAGAGAAACAATAAAACAAGGACCGATAAAGAAAAAAGTAATAAAAATACAATTGAATTGGTACTGAATAAGCATGGAGACAAACATAGAAACAAAAAAAAGTACATGGCACAAGAAATAAAGCAAACGAAAAAAATGCAAACTGAGAAAGATATAGATCCGAACAAGAAAAAGAAGAAATAAAAGACTGGAGGACGTGAAGGTCATGCCCGAGAATAGAAAATCATGGAAACGATAGATGGGTGGAAGAAAATCCACAAAACTAACCCAATTCCGACGCCCGAAGGGGTAAACAGAAGGGGAGAAATGATGAAAGAAAGACTGTTTATCCCTTTACGATCAAATGGGTTCCGCCGCTGATTTATTCACCGAGACCAACTTTAGATCCAAATTCCGTTGGCCTGGTAATTACAAGACATTGCCGGGGCGTCACCCGAGGCTCCCGTCGTCCGCGTCCGTCGCTGGACCGTATGCACGGAGGGACGGAGGGACCACTTTGGCGGGCATGTGCGATCTCTCGCCGTACGTGCGTGGGTCTGCGATATAATTTGCCCGGCAATCTGGCGTAATAGCCACGTAATTATCGGATACGCATCGCCCGACTCCGGTAGCCAGATAGCCCTCGCGACCGCGTCTCTTACCCAGTGGCGCTCCCAAGAGAGGAGAGGGGGCACAGACACCCGCCTCCTCCGAACATTAGGTTCATCCTGGAGTGGGTACTGGAACCTTCGACGTAGATACAAAAAACCGGACCGACGCGCATTTCGTCAACGAAATTGACATCTTCAGGAGAAGATTAAAACTAAATTCTAACCTACACGATAATTGCTCTATTTATATTTAATTTGCCGTCCAGATTCACTGAACCGTAACATCTGTCTTTGTTTATCAGAGCGAACAGTGGACTGTTGGGTATTGATTGGACCATTGTCCTTATTCATACTACCGTTACATTTTATGTTTTCTAAAGTTTCTACCGCATCCAACTGTCTACTGTTTGTTACATTTCTAATTCATTTTAAGTTATTTTGTCTATCCTATGGTTGTTGTCAAGAGCATGTTGGGCAATACAAGAAAATAGTTATTTTTGTTTGCACAGTCATTACAACTTGTTTCGTATATTCCAGACTTTTCGTTATGTCGATTTTATCTGTGGGGTTTCCCAAAAGCGTCTGTAGTTTATTTTTAAAATTATAAACCAAATTAATATTATTATTTTTAAAAACTTTATCTAGTCCGCGGGTGAATTTAGGTTCATTTGGTAAAAACAAAGGACCACGCAATACACAGGATTCTGGATACCGGTTAAATTTTCCGGAGACGGATTAGTAAGGGGTTTTTTAGGTCGCAGAATGTATTTTCTGGTTTATTTGATCATATGAATCCTGGTACGGGGGTGGATCAGATTCACAAGTACACAGTGGCACAATGAAATAATACATATGAAGCAATTTTTAATTTCAAGGTCATTTAGTTCACTTTCAAATATCATTTAGTTTTTAAAATCTCTGAAAATTCTTCTTTATAATGACCAACTTAATCGTCTGGCAGACTCTAGCATTATTACTAGTGTATTCGAGCTGTTTATATAGTTTATAGTTTATACAGTGCGTCCATAAAGTGACGCATAAATTCATTATTAGCTAAATGAACAATATTATTGAAAATTCCCGAGACAGGACAATTTTTGATTGCGATTTACTATTTTGTCACATACTAATTTAATATACAGGGTGTCCACCTTCGAGTAATGACGCCACCACCGATTTTTTTAAATGGAACACTACATTTTTTTTTCAATTTTCGGATGACCCTGGCCGAGCTGAGTCCAAAAATGTATCACAAGTTGCTTCTATCTATTACAGGGTGGACAACAGTACAAAAATTACAAATTATGTATTGCTGATTAAACGCACTAAAAAAAATTAAATTAACGTTATTGTGATACAAAAATACAACTACTTTAATAAACACCAGTTTGGACAAGACGCGCGAATGACGCGAGGCGCGATACGTGGTTCGTTATTTTTTTGTCATTTGTTTTTTGATTGTCATTGTCATTTTTTGCCATATTAAAAACGGCTATTTAGAGTTCACTTTTGTATTGTTAACGCTTCAAAGTAGGTACTTTAAGTGAAACCTAAATCTAATTTATTTAAAACGTTTTGTTGAAAATGCCTTTAAATGAAAGGGATAGGATTGAAATTCTAATGATGATTGGTGTTGGCGACAGAATGCGGACTCAACAAGAGGTGTGTAGATTATTCCATGAAATGCACCCAGATCGTGAACCTGTTTCACAATCTACAGTAAAGCAGAATAGAGCGAAAATACAGAGAATTAGGACACGTGAGGGATGCACCAAGGCAAGGTAGACCTAAAATTAATGAAAATGTTCAACAAGACGTAATTTTGTCGGCGCTAGAAAATCCACATTGTACAGTACGGCAAGTATCTAGGGATTTGAATATTGGAAAGTCTTCAGTATCGAATATTTTTAAAAGGTAAAATACCATCCCTATAGAGTACGCCTCATCCATGAATTGGCTGAAGACGACTTTGACCGAAGAACTGAATTCTGCGAGTACATGATGGACCACAATAATCAAAATAACGGTTTCATTGCTAATATTTTATTTTCTGACGAGGCAACGTTTTTTTTGAACGGGCATGTTAATCGGCAAAACACCCGCTACTGGTCTCAGGAAAATCCACACTGGATGCAAGAATACCATACGCAACATCCACAAAAGGTCAATGTGTGGGCTGGTATTGTGAGAAATAGAATTGTTGGTCCATACTTTTTTGATGAAAATTTGACAGGAGCATTGTATCTGAATTTTTTACAATATACATTAATTCCTGACTTGACCCGGCTATTTCCTGATATTGAAATAGCCAATACTTTAGACGGCAGAATTTGGTTTCAACAGGATGGTGCACCACCACATTTTGCTATAGCTGTGCGCGAGTTTTTACACAGAACCTTTCCAGATCGGTGGATAGGAAGAAGAGGATCAGTGGAATGGCCCCCTAGATCACCTGATCTTACTCCACTAGATTTCTTTTTATGGGGTTATTTGAAATCTAAAGTTTATACTAATAGACCCGAGAACATCCGTGAGCTCAAAGATCGAATCAGGCAAGAAACGTTAAACATAACACCTGCTATGTTACAAAATGTCAGAAGCGAATGTATTGCCCGATTCGGTCATTGTTTAGCAGTCAACGGAGAACAATTTGAGCATTTATTGTGACTTTTCTAAAAATACAGAAACGTATAACTTTCTAATGAAATTTTTCATAAACACTTTATGTATTGTTGTCCACCCTGTAATAGATAGAAGCAACTTGTGATACATTTTTTGGACCCAGCTCGGCCAGGGTCATCCGAAACTTGGAAAAAAAAATGTAGTATTCCATTTAAAAAAAATCGGTGGTGGCGTCATTACTCGAAGGTGGGACACCCTGTATATTAAATTATTATGTGACAAAATAGTAAATCGCAATCAAAAATTGACCTGTCTCGGGAATTTTCAATAATATTGTTCATTTAGCTAATAATGAATTTATGCGTCACTTTATGGACGCACTGTATAGTCGGCGTCGGTATTACATTACGGTAATAATAAAATCACATGTGCGAATACCTAAAAAACTACCATTTACTGACAAAGTGAATAAATTCATCGGTGATTTCGAAGATTTATTATGATGACAATGAATCCTCGACAAATGGATTTTCCCTTTTTTATATTTCCTGATAAATAAAATTTGTGAAACTTTTAAATAAGTAACTAATACATGGTGTCTTTTTAATAATGAGACATAGGAGAAGTGTAAATTTTTTTAACAAAAATATTTAGATTTAACGAAACGTACCTTATTCTAAAAGTTAATAGTAAGCAAAATCAGTCACAATTTTATTTTCGATGTTTGTTAATACTTTTTTTAAATCAACATTATTGCACAAAATTTGGTATTTTGAGGTTTTTTGCGGCGAGGCGGCTAATTTGTCGATACCTAATTTTGATGTATGTATATTGTAGAGGGTACTCTCTGCGTCATTCTACATAAAAACCTGTGTATCTTTTTTTCGATTTAGAGTATTTACGTTTTGTAAAAAAATGTTAGTTGTTTCGTAATTTTTTTCGCAAAAAAGGTATACTTTTTAAATATCACTCCGTGTAACCATTTTCGAGATATTTGTGTTTTAAAGTGTTCAGTGTAAACATCAACACTAAGACACGAAAAAAAATTACATCGGTTTTTACGTGCTCAGACTTGAAAATTAAAATTCCTCGCCCCAAAAAATCATCATATTTTGTACAAAAATGTTAGTTTGTAAAAATGTTATTTAAGAAAATCTAAAACAAAACTACAACTTTGGTTGATGTTAACTTTTGGGCTATACATATAAGATAAGTTTGCTTAAATCATAATGTTTTTACCCACAAAATCTACAGTTTTTCTCTATTTTACTCTGAATATGAATAATCCAAATGAGAAATAAAGTATGGAAATAAAATTGCTCCACTGTTTTGTTCTCCTCACATCCTAGTTTCAACAAACCGACTTTTACTAATTTTAATCTGGTTTCCTACCCCGCATTCATATTTTCGTGATATCCACATGATACCAGTTTCCCTCTAATCCCGAGGCCCTTTCCCTGGCCCTTTTAAGCCGAATCACACAGTACAATCGACACAATCGGCGCGTGGGTCCGCCTAAAACTCTGTCATTCAGAAATCGATCAGCGCCGTGATTAATGGAATCATAGGCGGCCATCTATCCGACGATAAATATGCCCGGTTTTACGTGGATCATCTCGCGCTCTCATATCCCCGATGACTTATCCGATCCGCGGTCAATGGAAAATCAAAGTCATGCTCGCCTCCTAGATGGGGCAGCATCCAAAGTGCTCTTAACCCGCGATTGTTTATCGACATCTTATATATTAGATGACTTTGTACAATGTGAAAGCGTGCTGTTGTCTCTTTTCAGGCGTTGTTCGTTTTTTTTTCTTGGATAGGCGATGTTTTGGTAGGCTGCCGCAGAATGATAAATAGGAGGAAACGGAGAATGGCAATAAAATTATTCGTGAAAGGGGATTTTCCTGTCCATTGGTGCTGACCATTTTGAATGGCCATTTGTAGTCCAAGGGATGAACTAATTACATCTATTTGTCGCACTGTAATATTATGTAATTTAGGTTTCTCCTAAATTTTAGCCCAGAAAAAATGATTGATTGCTGTCAAAAAACATGAAATAAGACCCCTGAATACTTCAAATGGCTGAGAAAATGTCAACTTCACCCCTAAAACTGTAAATATCACCCCAAAACCACTAAAAATAGATAATTTTCGGTTTTGGTCAGATAACTCATATAAACCACAAATAACAGTTGGGGATGGTTTAAAAATAATTACATTATGTCTTGTAAAAATATGAAGTCGATGAGAAAATGTCGCTTTCACCCTTAAAAAATTTAAAAACTACCCCAAATGTCTTATTTGCGATTCCTAAAAATTGCTAATCTCGGGTGTATCTTGGGAACGCTTGAAACCCAGAAAAAATGATTGAATATGGTCAAAAAATATATGAAATTACTCCTTAATATATCACATGTTTGGGGAAAAGTCTATTTCACCCCTAAATATAAAAAAAAACTTGTAAACTGCTATAGCTCATATCTTTTGACTTTAATAGAAGGACTTTTTTTGACCCAGGTAAAATGATTAAAACTGGTTCAAAAATAGTAAAATAAGTATTCAGTACATCAATCTGACTGGAAAATTGTCTCTTTTCACCCCTTAAAAATAAAAACAACCCTTAAACTACTAAAAATAGCTCATTTTTGTCTTCTTCCTGAAAATACTTATAAACAAGAAAAAATGAGATTCGGGATGATTTAAAAATAAAATAACAAGTTTTTAAAATATCAAGTGACTAAGTTAATATCAATTTCACCCTTAAAGTCTTAATAAAAAACTTTTATTTTTATTAAGACTTTAATAAAAATAAAGAGAAATAAAGAAAGAAAGATTTTTTTCTTTCATCGGGTAATGTTTAATACCAAAAAAAATAATTGCAAAGGATTCAAAAATTAGAAAAAATGATTCGGGCTGATTTAAAATGAAAATAAAAATATAAATGCAACCCCTAAACTAATAAAAATAGCTGTTTTTTACTTCTATCAGCTATTAAGAGTTTCATAATCTTATGAAAAAATTGTATCCATAATAATTAAATATATTGGGCTCTATAAGAATTGCCCTGTAAAGAAATAATGTAATTATGTAAAGATCTTAGAATAGCTTTTGTAGTTTAGATTTTTTGTTTTCCCTTAAAAAGTATTTATAGATGTGGGACCGACATCGTGGTATGTCAGTTGAGTTTCGAACACAGTAGTCATTCAGCTTAAATAGCACAGTACGCGACTTTTACTTGGATGGTGACCGTTTTTGAACTCTATTTTTAGGGATGTTTTTTACAGTTTTCGGGGTGAAGTTGACATTTCCCCAGCCATTTGAAGTATTCATATTTCATGTTTTTTGACAGCAATCAATCATTTTTCTGGGCTACATGCGTTCCCCCCGAGCAGCCAAAAATCGGCTATTTTTAACATTGTCCTTTAAAAAAAATAGTCTATTCCACAGATTTTCCACAAAAAAAAAACTAAAATGATCTGTAGGTATATCAAAAACTGAGCCGTTTAGAAAATACTTTATATGACCTTTTCAAGCTACTTGATACGTGTGATAGCAGTATGTGTGATAAGCACCACGCTGTCATTTAACTGTACATCCTGTTTTGACGGTTTGACCATGACGGAAAACTAACATTTCTTCCGCATACTTGTCGCACGCATTCCACACGCGAATTCTCGGGCATATACCCAAAAATAGGTATCGCTGTTAAGTAGCGCGACAATTTCTGACCGTTGCTTTCTTAGAACCGGCGTCCCACACATATCTTAAGTTTCTCCTCCCAGCAAAAGGAGACCTTCTACAGGGCACACGTACACTGAAAAAAGCAAATCCGCAATAAAATTGGTGTTTGGTTTACGAATAGATGGAAAATTGGTTTAGAAACGGTTTAGGAACGAATGTAATATTCATTAATTTTTCGAAATTAAACTACAAAGTCACATAAAATTCAAATTTGCAAGTTTTTCAACATGTCCTAAAGTGGGACTGGGAATCGTCGGTGTCGAAATGAACGAAAACCCAGACTCATTTGAATTAGAATAAACATATATTGCTTTGTGTGTACAGTACACCAAGAATAGCTTTGCCCACAAACGAACGCAGTACGAGGTAGTAATACCATACCCGAGAGCTTCGAAAGTACTTCGCGAAGCTATCACGGCTGCAGCTGCAAAATAAATGAGAACAATTTCGTATTTTGTCTACTACGGTCAAGGCAAAGCTATTGTTGGTGTAATATGCTGTTTTAATTTATATAAAGGTTTGATCTCCAAATCTTCAATCTTCAAGAACTAACATACTATTGTCTGATGTGTTACCCACATTTGGAAGTACTCCAAAAAGACGCACATAGAAAAACATGGACGGTTAATGAGCTGAATTTTGAAGTACGTGTTTAACACCAAATTATGCAAAATATTCTACAACGTTACTATTATTTCGCCAGCAGTATGCGCTCTAGCACCCCTCTTGCTAAAAATAAATTGTAGCAATTTCTTCATTATTCGACTGATTTACCGAATTCTTCCGTATATCGTCAATCAGACCTCTATTAAAGAAAATTAAGCCAATTATTCTCCTTCAACTGATAGCTGTTAGCATACCAAACACCAATGTTCTGCTCATGAACCGGGGTTTCGAGAAAACATGGTCTGGTTCTCGCAACTCCACATTCTCATATTTGGAGAATTCACAGATCCACTGAGATGAAACTATGCTTCTATGAAGTAGATAATTTGATCCAAGTTGTTGTCACCAAGATTATGTAAAAACGAATGACAAAACTCTGCTCCTCGAGAGTAATCGACAAATGGTAGAGAACCAAGTGTAACATTTTTTGAAACAGTATGGCAGGTACCAACAGATACTCTTTTTAACTGCGGCAAAACGTGCACAGAAATATTGGGAGCATCTTCTACAACTTGACGCACATTTTTTTTTTCAGCTCCTCCGTTCCATTCTGTAGGACCATCACTACCTTTCTTTCATTCCTTTCTCCCTGTATCCCTAACTGATTAAATAATGTGACTAAAAAAGCACTCTAAATAGTTGTAGTTCATCATGTGAATATTCACAACCACATCAGGAAACTCCAAGTAACAATCTTCAACAGAATACATCCACTTTCCTTCAATTTTTTTTGTTATGTAACACCATTTTAAGGAGTTTTCGTAGAATCTATACACACTGTTTTGGTTTGAAACTTTAACTTTGACAGTTTGAAAGCTGTCCAACCACAGATCGCAAAACAACAATATTTGACCTGAACCTTTTAGAGACATATTTGAATTGACACAGTCTACTTTGAGGGAAAGCTTTGTTGAACATTTTATTATTATTAATAATCTACCAATTCAATTTGACAAATCCATGCAAATGCAATTTGAATTTTCAACTGATCACCTAGCAGGCATATATACATTACGGACAAAAAGTACCCGGAAATTTGGATTTAAATAAACCACTTAAAAGGAATCGGGAAAAATGATTTTTTCGTCAGATTGGCAGCCCCTTCCTTAATTACCAAGCCTGTTTACAGCGCGATCTGTCACTTAGTGTGTTTACAGCAGCTGTTAGTAATAGCCGTCCTCAAGTATGGTCGGCGAATTGTACACTGGAAAAAATAGTGGAACAACGCGATTGTTTAAAATTTTGTGCGAGAAACGACATTTCGTGTGCCGATTCATTGAAAATATTAAATACGGCATTTGGTAATTCGTTATGTTCAAAACACAGACTTACGATTGGTATAAGGAGTTCAAAGCGGGCCGTGAAATCGTTTGCCTCGCTCCGGTCGGCCATTGACCTCTACGACAACCGGTAACATTGACAAAATCAAAACATTAGTGCTTGAAAATCGCCACGTGAGTGTTAGAGAGTTGGCTCAAGAGTGTGACATATCGACAATGTCAGCTCATGGTATTTTGAGTGATATTTTGGGCATGAAACGTGTCGCTGCGAGACTGGTTCCGAAAGAGTTGAATGTTCTTCAAAAAGAGCATCGGAAGCAGATTGCTCTTGACATGGTTTCCAGAGCCAATAGTGAACCAAACTTCATGAAACGCATCATAACTGGAGACGAGACATGGGTCTACAGGTACGACATGCAAACAAGTCGTCAATCATCGGAATGGCGCTATGGTGATGAGCAGAAACCGAAAAAAACGCGCCAAAGTCGGTGGAAAATGAAGATGATGCTGACGGTTTTTTTTATTATCGAAGCGTCGTACATTCCGTATTCCTTCCGGAAGGACAGACGGTTAGTAAGGAGTATTATCTCGGCATTTTGAGGCGTTTGCGCGAAAGTATCCGTCGGAAACGGCCGAAATTGTGGAAGGAAAATTCTTGGATTTTGCACGACGACAATGCTCCATCTCACCGAGCTACGATTGTAACCGAATATAACGCCAAAAACTCAATAAACACGATCGACCAACCACCGTATTCACCGGATATGGCTCCGTGTGTTTTTTTTATTTCCAAAACTAAAATTGCCACTACGGGGTCGCCGCTTTGAAACAATAGAGGCCATCAACCAAAATATTCGTTGAAGGAGCTGAAGGCGATACATTCGGCGGCCTTTGAGCGGTGTATTGGGTTAAACATTGGCATAACTGTATTGCACTTGATGGAGCCTACTTTAAAGGGAATAAAATAAATTTTGATGAATAAATAACAATTTATGTGTTTTTTTTTACAATTTCAGGGTACTATTTGTACCTAATGTACATCGACCAACGAGACTGCGAGTATTTCGTCACATGGCATAAACAAAACGACGGTGGAGAGATTGGTACTGGCCAACTCAGGGTTCAACGTTGCCTGTCTTTATTCTATATTCTGGTCGAAGTAGCCCGCGGGAAGGAAATTACGATGTTACGATGTTTTAATCAATTTTCTCAGTGTATGCATCGAGAGCGCTACGACAACAATAAAACAAACACGTAGCGGGTAGACAATAGCAGCGCGGCGGCGGCATAGCGCGTGGGCCGATCCCCCGGCCCCGGGTAATGACACGGCGAAGGAGGTTAGGCAGGGTCCCCGGGTGTGCCGCAGCATTGTAGTCTGGAGCCCGGCCCCGGCGAGCTGGAGGTCCCTTCTGCAAGTCACCGCGACGGCGAGGCGCGTGGGCCAGAACCCCCGGACCCTCCGTCATTCACTAAACGATCGACGTGCCGTGATTAATGGGCCCGAAGTGGGAAGTGGGGCGGCCGCTTCCCGAAATCGAGGCCCGTCCTCGACCAGACGCGACGGTTTCGTAGGCCCCCAACTTATACCAAGAGGAATTTCTAGCATGCGATTAGTTGCTGCAATTTGGAAAAAATGTCCGGCAACTTTTATTGCGTGTAAGTTGCCATCTGAGTTACATCATGCAATTTTTATAAAAAAAAAAGTCAAGAACATACTACAACTGAAATATTCATGTTCTAGCTCATATTGGGAACGATTTCCAATATATAATTAGTTACTACAATTTGGAAAAGTTGCGGTTATATTTTTATTGCGTGCAATAAAAGTTGCTCTTTGATTCATCCCATGCAATTTTTGTAACAAAAATATCGGGTACTAGGAATGGATTGTTGATGTTCTAACCTACATACGAGGTATGTAAATTAACTAATGAGATTTTTTTAAATTATTTATTCGTAAATAATTACAATTCAGTATTGTCCCCTTCAAAATAACCTCCTCGAGGCGCGACACAACGCTGGAGACGGTTCTTCTTCCATTCCTCATAGCAGTGTTGGAACTCATATACTGGAATAGCCTTCAGCTGGTCGGTTACAGCCGTTTAAATGTCTTCTATGGTCCCAAAATGACGTCCCTTGAGGTGATTTTTCAATCTTAGGAAGAGAAAAAAGTCATAAGGACTCAAGTCGGGCGAATAAGGAGGCTGAGGAGCCATAGGAATGTTTTTACTGGCCAAAAAATCTTTTACTGAAATTTCTATGTGAGAAGAATGATTGTCGTGATGCAACAGCCAGTTGTTCTTGATGTTTGGTCTCACACGCTTTTTCGAAGTTTTTCAATAACCTCTCTGTAAAAGTGTTGATTTACTGTTTAGACTGGAGGCACACACTCTTTGTGGACAATTCCCCTGGTTATCAAAAAAGCAGATCAGCACGATTTGATCTTTGACTTGCTCATTCTTGCTTTTTGGGTCTTGGAGAGCTTGAAGTGTGTCATGCAATGCTTGACGCTTGGTTTCCGGGTCGTACTCAAACACCAAAGTCTCATCACTAGTAACGACACGTTCCATTAAATAGGAATCATTTTCGATCGATTCCAAAAAGTCAAGACACCTTTCTCTCCTGATGTCCTTTTGTTCCTGTTGTTTTTGGAACCATTCTTGCGCAGCTTTTTCTATCTGATATAACAGTGGTATAATTCAAATTTAACTCAGCCTGGATCATTTTTTATCGTCAACCGACGATCTGAATACACAAGATCCCGTATTCTATGCACATTTTTATCGATTCTTGAAGATGAAGGCCTTCCGCTGCGTGGTTCATCTTCAATCGACTCTCTTCCTTTTGAGAATGCCGTAAGCCACCGAAAAACCTGGGCTCTTGAAAAAACACTGTCTCCGTAGGCATGTTGAAGTTTTGCAAAAGTATCCGTTGCGCTATGTCCAAGTCTGAAGCAAAACCTGATAGCACACCGTTGATCAAAAATAATGTCATTCATTTTTAAAACGCACTAGAAGAAAGCGGTTTACGAAACACATGACTCGAAATTGTCAAGTTGTACAAATTTAAATTTGTACAACTCCGCAGTGTTACTAGATCAGGCGCTATATTGCCAGTCTCATTACTTAATTTACACACCTCGTATACCAAGAATGATTGCCAATATGCAATTTCTTGCAGCAACTTTAGCCTCAATTTCAAAAGTTGCACCTTTAATTTATTGTATATACAAAAATCAGGTGCATATTATGGAATCGTGAACTCGTACCACATATATATCGAATTAAGAAGCAACTTTAGCTACGATTCAGAAAGTTACGGCAATTTTTATTGCCCGAAATAAAAGTCTATGTTCGATCTACACCATGCTGAAATAGCTCTCATCGTAAAAACTGAAGTGCAGACACTAGCATTCGACTTAAAACAAGGTCTTAATTTTCCATACCCCAATTTTGAACACACCAAGTTACTTCATTTTTATTCCTTGGAAAGCTTCGCCAACGGTAGTTATTATAATGCTTGATTTACCTCCAAGGCGAACCGAAGAGATGGAGTACCCAATCTGGCGGACCGATTGTTCACGGAACATCGAAACCCATCGAATATATACATGTATATACACCTATGTATACATATATCGGCGGTATATCGGGTGGTAGTCTGGTCGGTCACGGTAAGCCTGCCCGTAGGCAAAGTGTGAAGCATCGACCGAATGCCACTTAATTATGTATCTGCCGGGTAATGAATGCCCCACTTCTGGCAGTTTTTACTCAGACGCTCCGATGCGGGCTGCGAAGAACGACTCGCATAAGACGGAGGTACACTCGATAGAAAAAAGAGACAGGAATCATTTTTTATGGTACCACATATTCGCATATTAAAACCTAGTGTGTCTCGGGGTTCAGTTTTGGGTCCAGTCGACGACTGGATTGCTCTCGGAGATGAACTCAATAAAAAGAGACAAGAATCATTTTTTATTGTACCATATATTCGCGTATTAAAACCGGGTGTGTCTCAGGGTTCAGTTTTGGGTCCAGACAAGGACTGGATTTCTCTCGATGAACTCGATAAAAAAGAAACAGGAACCATTTTTTATTATACCACATACTCACGTATTAAAACCTGGTGTGTCTCAGGGTTCAGTTTTGGGTCGAGTCAACGACTGGATTTCTCTCGAAGATGAACTCGATAGAAAAAAGGGACAGGAACCACTTTTTATTGGACCACATATTCGCGTATTAAAACCTGGTGTGTCTCAGGGTTCAGTTTTGGGTCGAGTCAACGACTGGATTTCTCTCGAAGATGAACTCGATAGAAAAAAGGGACAGGAACCACTTTTTATTGGACCACATATTCGCGTATTAAAACCTGGTGTGTCTCAGGGTTCAGTTTTGGGTCGAGTCAACGACTGGATTTCTCTCGAAGATGAACTCGATAGAAAAAAGGGACAGGAACCACTTTTTATTGGACCACATATTCGCGTATTAAAACCTGGTGTGTCTCAGGGTCCAGTTTTGGATCTATTCAAGGATTAGATTTCTCTCGGAGACGAACTCGATATAAAAAAGAGACAGGAACCATTTTTTTGTACCACGTATTCGTGTATTAAAACCTGGTGTATCTCAGGGTTCAGTTTTGGGTCCAGTCAAAGACTGGATTTGTGGAATTTTATTTTCAATCGTTTCCACTGAAATTGTAGAGCTTTGTTGCCAATAGTATTTATATTTTGCGAGGCGCATGGATAATGTTGATTACGTATTCCAAATTCTCGAACTAGGCAGTAAAAAATTGAAGATATTCTCTCTCCAACTCATTGCGAATATTAACGTCCTATTACACTTTACTATTATTTCTTGAGGACAAAATGGCAATTTCCCTACGATCACAAGTAACATATCTCGAAGACATTGAGAAGAAAAGAAAAATATAAAAGAACGCCAGATGTACCGAAAAATGTGTTTTTCCTCGTTTTAACTTCTTTCCTACAATGTCATCGTCTTCCTTGTGGTCGAATTAATCTGGAAGAATTTTTCGGTCTTGCAGTTGGGTCGCTCGTTTTTCTGCGACGGATGGAAGCGGAGATAGGCGCGTGATACTAGAGGGATGCTGATAATTCTGTTTTTCGCTTTTCCGAACGAACGGTGCATTCGGTGGGTTTTTCGGGGTTGCAACCGTTCTTCTCGCATCCGAGTTAGTCTGGGAAAATTATTTGGGGCTTTCTGGAACGATTTCGATTTTTCGACAATTTCGATGGGTATACATAGTCATTTTTTTTTTCTTTGAAAGATCTCCAAAAAAGTTCACCCGGACCAATTCGGCGGCGCTGAATGCGGATCCGCCATCGGTTTTTTTTCTAGGGCCTTTGGGCGACCGGATGTGCCGAAAAAATTGAGTTTAAAATACTGTTATCTGCAGAACACATAAGATCGCTTCAACCGAAGGTCAAAACATTGACAAAAACTTGCATGAAATGTAGATAACTACTTGCAATTTAGCGTTAGAAATTCAACTGTATTTCTTTCAAAATCACGACTATCAAGGCCATTGTAAGTAGCCTTTCTTTTCACATTGAGATAAAGATACTGTTATATACAAAATTCATAAGAGCATAGGAGGTCGAAACATGGAAAAAAACTTGTATGGAATGTAGAGAAACATTTTCGAATTACTTCCAATTTAAGGTTAGAAATTCAGTTTTACTTCTTTCAAAGTGATAGCTGTCTATGCTGACTGACACCGTGAGTAGTATTTTTTTATGAAGATACCGTTATCTGCAAAACATTTCAACAGAAAGTCAAAATATGGGAAAAAAAACGTGAAATGTAAATGGATATTTTAGAATTACTCGTAATCTAGAGTTAGAGGTTCAACTGCATTTAATTCCAAGTTAAAGCAATGGTAGCCGCTGCAAGTAGCCTTAGTGACAATATAATAATAATAATAATAGTCTCCCATATCGTGAAGAAAATATGTAATCGGACCCATTATCTCTGGTTGAGAGTGTACCTCGAGCAGGGACCACGGACAGGTGACTCGGTAAGCCCTAGGGCAAAACCGTGTCGGCCCAAATGAATGACGTAGTGCCCGTCCGGACCGCGGACCATCGCCAAGACGTAATTATTAACCCAACAACCTCACCATTTACCGTCCGCGTTGTCCATGAGTTTTTTCTTGCCTTCGATTATTATAATTACGCTATTAGAAAATTCGAACATGATCAGAATATCATACGGTCATTATCCCAGACGGTCCAGTCCAGATTGCGATACGAAATTTGCACTTCAGATTAATGAAATATTAACTCCAGTGAATAGGTCACATGTGAATGAACACAAGTTTGAGATAGAGTCATTATTTACCGTTGTTATGTTGGTATTGCAAATATATTCAATCTTACATTTCAGGCATCTTAGATAAAATGAACCGTATAACACGAACGTATAATCAAACGTATATAACCAACTACTTTTAAATACAACTTAACCAAACGTGATTCATCAACACAAATAAGAATAAGGAACTAGAAAGATAAAATTTACAAAATGTCTTGCAGTCAAAAAACACGAAACATATATAAAACAAACCAGTATCACAAGTCAAACATATACCAAAAACTGTCTTAAAATTTTGAGGTTTTGAGGCCTGTAAGATCGATAGCAAATTCCTTTTGATGAATCATAACACATAGGGATTACAGTCTAAGTTTTTTTTTTATTATCGAATGAATTTGTATTATTTACTTTTGTTCAGACCGAAAGAAGTTTTTTTCTCGTTTACTATAGTTTTTTTATCAAATATTTCCAAAGGAATTAAATAACTTACGTTTTGTATGTACTTACTTAAAGTAACATGGTAACCACCCTAGAAATAAAGATGAAGTTCAGCTCGTTGGTGGAACATGTCAAGGTGTATATGGAACTATTTAAAGTCTATATAGGGGATGAAATCACACCTCAAAATTATGAATTCCACTACAAACGAAGTTATCTATATATTCACGTCAAAAACCAATGATTTAAGATCAATCTCAATATAAAGTACAATAAACTAAAACAGGTATTACCACATGGCCGGTATTACCCACGTGGCCGATATTACCTTTATGATCGATATTACCTCATGACCGATATTCCCCTTCTTTGCTCTAAGTGTTACTGTGACTGTGTTTCTTTTTAATTATCTCTCCATGTTTGGTCGTAGTACTTTTTCACCTCTATTCGAACCCTGAACCAGCCGCGACCTCAGCATGCGAGGATACACCGGCCCGCATTCTAAATCGAATTACACGTAAGAAATTGTCCAGTCGTTATTACCCACGTGGCCCTTATCATCTACGTTGCCGATATTACCCCCCTATGACCAATATTACCCCATGACTGGTATATTCCATTATTTTGTTGGATATTATTGGAATATAGACCGATATTCCATTTCTTTGCCTAAGTGTTATTGCGGTTGAGTTTAATTACCTTTCCAAGTTTGTTCATAGAACTTTCAACTGCATTAGATTTTTTAACGATCCACGACCTTAGCGTGCGAGGAGACCCCGGCCCGCATTTTTAGATCGAATTACACATAAGAATTTGTTCGGTCGATATTACCCGCATGACCTACGTGGCCGATATCACCCTCCTATGAACGATATTACCCCATGGCTGGTATTACCGAATGACCGATATCTACGTGGCCGATATTATCCTCCATGACCGATATTACCCCTTTGACTGGTATTACCGCATGACCAATATTCCCCTTCCTTGCTCTAAGTATTACTGCGACTGAGTTTTATTTTAATTCCTTTCCAAGTTTGATCACAGGACGTTTTCACCTGCATTCGAACTCTGAACGGACCGCAAGCAGACACCAGCCCGCATTCTACATCGAATTACATAAGAATTTGTCGGTTGATATTACCCACATAGCCGGTATTTACCGTCAATCCCTATATTACAGCATGACCGATATCTACGTGGCCGATATTACTCCTATGGCAGAGATTACCGCATGAATGATATTTCCCTTCTCCGACAAATTTTCTTTTAATTCTCTTTCCAGGTCTGGTCAGAGGACTTTTTCACCTGCGTTCGAACCCTGAACGATCCGCGACCTCGGCGTCCGAGGCCCGCGCTCCGTACGCAGCGTGGGCGCTTTCAATTTGCCGGCGAGGCGTCCGACACGCCGCGCCGGACCTACACAATGCATTAGGGCGGGTCAACAGGTGAAATACCGAGTTATATTCTCGCTGTTCCCTATAATTATTTATCGTGTGTGTTCCGTGGTAACGTGAGCCGTACCTGCCGTTCTTTCTCGCGGCTCGCGAGGCTGTCGCCTCTATGTGTTTAACCTTTCAATTACCGCGTCAGGGCGCGCTTTCCCATGCATCGGCGACGTCGACGGATGGCCGGAGGAAGCTGCGTTTCATCACAATATCGAGAACGATGAATGGACGAAACAGGTACGTGTCGGGAGGGTATTGCGTCGGACGTAAGGAAAAGGCGATCCGAACGTTGCACCTCAAGGAACGAACTTAGACACGACGGTATTGTTTTAATTAAACGTGTTTCGAAGTACAGCTGATATTGAATTAAAGTAACGTTCGTTTTCTCTTTTTGGTTCAGATCAAGGAACGAGGATGCATTTTAGGGACAGTTCCACGCTGGTTTCAGATGAGAAAAATGCTATGTTTAGCAGCAGTCTAGTGGTAAAAAGAATGGTCCGCCTCAAGGAATGATCTGATACCGTCTCATTATAACGACATTAATATTTTAATTAAATCTGATTTCAGTTGCAGCTGAAACTCAAAGTGGTATGTTGTGGATTCTGGAGGAGGGGGGATATCGGCCTTGAAAGATCGCAACCCCATCGGGTCACTTGTGCTTCCACCTTTGGGAATTCAACCCAACCAAGCAGCCAGCCATCCTAATGTTTTTAAAAAGGTGTCAACTTTGCTTAGAAATCTCCCTTGTTGGTCAAAGTTGTAGAGGTTCATTCTTAGCTGACAATGTCCAGTAAGGAATGCCTGTTACAAAACGAAGGTCCTTCCTGGTCATCCTCAGATATACCAATGCTGATTCTTTGCTGGACTTCTTCAGAAGCTGCCTAGCATGTTAGCAGCTTCATGTCAGAGTTCATTAAATTTCACCTGGGTGTATTCTCCTAATTTGTTGAATGATTTCTGAGGCAGATAGCGGACTAGGAGGCTAAAATGCTATGGCTGAATGCATTCCTCGCTAACCTATCCGCTTCCTTGATGCTTTAGCATTGCGCGTGGCGTTTCACCCAACAAGCAAAAATCCTGTTCGTGAGAGATTCCGCAAGCACTTGATAACCGGCCTTCTACCTGCTTGGGCTTTTTTTTCGCTTCAATATTTTCGTTCTTATTGTTGCCTCCCTTCAAAAGCAAGCAATTTCATTCATATTGATAAAGTTTGCCCCATAAAGTGAAAGGGATTTCATGCTTTAATCTGATCAACTTTTACCCGGACTGGTCCATTTAAACCCGCGCGTAGACCGAATCGTTGAAATTTTAAGTATTTTTTCTTGGTTGGTACAACCTTCGTTGACATTAGTGTGAAGTTTGAGCGGGATATGTCAATTAGTGTCACAAATTACAGAAACAAGTAATTTTAAGAAATTTTCTGTAATTTCTGATTAGTGTGTTTTGGCGGCCATTTTTTACGACGCGAAAAATTTGTCTTGTGATTTTTATACTATGGAAAAAAATTGATCAACGAGTTTGCTTGAAATTTTGCGTTTGTTTGAAAATGTTGCAGAAGTGTTTTGGGAGTCTACTCTATCGAGAACGAACGCGCGCGCTATTTGAGTGTTAAAGGCATTCAGTGAGGGTCTTGAGGTCGTAGAAAACTTGCCTCTCATGCGAGTCGTCCATCCACCTCTGTTAACGACGAAGAAACATCGAAAAAGTGAAAGAAAGTGTGTTCGTCGTGTTGGCATTAGAGAGGTAGCAGAAGCTCTCAACATCTCTTATGGATCGACTCAACACATTGTGGTTGATGTTTTGGGTATGAGAAGCGCGTCGTCGCAGGACTCGTACCAAAGAGACCGAATTTTTTGCAAAAAGAACATCGAGTAGAGGTCGCAAAAGAGATGCTTGCCAACGTAGCTGATGACCCTACATTCATCAAACTCATCATTACTGGTGACAAGACGTGGGTTTATGAATTTGAAGTCGAAACCGCCCAACAATCTAGCGAATGGCGCGCCAAAAATGTGTCGAAACCGAAAAAAACACGTCAAAGTCGGTCGAAAATCAAGGTAATGCTCATCGTTTTTTCTTCGATTACCGTGGTGTGGTTCACCATGAATTCGTTCAGAGGGTCAAACGGTCAATAAGGAAAATGCTACTTGGCCGTTTTGAGGCGTCTACGTGAAGAAATTCGTCGTAAACGGCCGGATTTGTGGGTGGACAATTCATGGATTTTCACCACGATAATGCGCCGTCACATTCCAGCTTGATTGTGACTGAGTTGCACAGCCAAACACGAAAAAAAAGTCATCGCTCAGCCATCGCATTCGCTAAATTTGGTTCATTGTGACTTTTTCCTGTTCCCGAAACTCAAATATCCGCTCGGGGAACGCGCCATGAGTCGATTGAGGCCATAAAAAGTAATTCGCTGAAGGAACTAAAGGCCATCCTGGCCGAGGCCTATAACAGTGTATAGAAAATTGAATTAACCGTTAGCATGCTTGTATTGGCTCAAAATGAGCCTATTTTGGGCTTCGGCAATATTAAAATGCATACGAATGTTGTTTTTAACCAGTCCGGGTCAAATTTGATCAGAGAGTATTTTACCTGTTTTATACAGTTAATTTCAGCGACACCTTAATCAGCGTTTACAATAAGTTCAAATCATAACACTTGTATAAAACAAAGTCGCTCCCCGCTGTCTGTCCCTACCTACCTAGTAGTTATGCTTAGATCTTTAAAACTTCGCAACGGATTTTGATGCGGTTTTTTTTAATAGATAGAGTGATTCAAAGAGGAAGGTTTATATGTATAATACATGCATAATATAGTAGAGAAACACGGATAATTTTGGAGGTTTCTAATGTGATGTCGTAAACCGTGCGAAGCCGGGGCGGGTCGCTAGTTTTTAATAATTATGACAAATGAGGTCACGTGGTACGATTTTGAATTTTCCGGCACTTTAAGAATTGTAGCGAAAAATTGCAGCATTTAGCGTCAAATTTAAGCGACAAATAAAACATGTGTATCGAAATTCGATGTATTGATATAACCACTATATTGTAAAGGTATACAGTGCGTCCATAAAGTGACGCATAAATTCATTATTAGCTAAATGAACAATATTATTGAAAATTCCCGAGACAGGTCAATTTTTGATTGCGATTTACTATTTTGTCACATAATTTAATATACAGGGTGTCCCACCTTCGAGTAATGACGCCACCACCGATTTTTTAAATGGAATACTACATTTTTTTTTCAAGTTTCGGATGACCTGGCCGAGCTGAGTCCAAAAATGTATCAGAAGTTGCTTCTATCTATTACAGGTTGGACAACAATACATAAAGTGTTTATGAAAAATTTCATTAGAAAGTTATACGTTCTGTATTTTTAGAAAAGTCGGCAATAAATGCTCAAATTGTTCTCCGTTGACTGCTAAACAATGACCGAATCAGGCAATACATTCGCTTCTGACATTTTGTAACATAGCAGGTGTTATGTTTAACGTTTCTTGCCTGATTCGATCTTTGAGCTCACGGATGTTCTCAGGTCTATTAGTATAAACTTTAGATTTCAAATAACCCCATAAAAAGAAATCTAGTGGAGTAAGTCAGGTGATCTGGGGGCCATTCTACTGATCCTCTTCTTCCTATCCACCGATCTGGAAAGGTTCTGTGTAAAAACTCGCGCACAGCTATAGCAAAATGTGGTGGTGCACCATCCTGTTGAAACCAAATTCTCCGTCTAAAGTATGGCTATTTCAATATCAGGAAATAGCCGGGTCAAGTCATCAGGATAATGTATATTGTAAAAAATTCAGATACAATGCTCCTGTCAAATTTTCATCAAAAAAGTATGGACCAACAATTCTATTTCTCACAATACCAACACACACGTTGACCTTTTGTGGATGTTGCGTATGGTATTCTTGCATCAATCAATGATTTTCCTGAGACCAGTAGCGGTTGTTTTGCCGATTAACATGCCCGTTCAAAAAAAACGTTGCCTCGTCAGAAAATAAAATATTAGCAATGAAACCGTTATTTTGATTATTGTGGTCCATCATGTACTCGCAGAATTCAGTTCTTCGGTCAAAGTCGTCAGCAGCAATTCATGGATGAGGCGTGCTCTATAGGGATGGTATTTTACCTTTTTAAAAATATTCGATACTGAAGACTTTCCAATATTCAAATCCTAGATACTTGCCGTACTGTACAATGTGGATTTTCTAGTGCCGACAAAATTACGTCTTGGTGAACATTTTCATTAATTTTAGGTCTACCTTGCATTTCATGGAATAATCTACACACCTCTTGTTGAGTCCGCATTCTGTCGCCAACACCAATCATCATTAGAATTTCAATCCTATCCCTTTCATTTAAAGGCATTTCAACAAAACGTTTTAAATAAATTAGATTTAGGTTTCACTTAAAAGTACCTACTTTGAAGCGTTAACAATACAAAAGTGAACTCTAAATAGCCGTTTTTAATATGGCAAAAAATGACAATGACAATCAACAAACAAATGACAAAAAAAATAACGAACCACTTATCGCCTCGCGTCATTCGCGCGTCTTGTCCAAACTGGTGTTTATTAAAGTAGTTGTATTTTTGTATCACAATAACGTTAATTTAATTTTTTTTAGTGCGTTTAATCAACAATACATAATTTGTAATTTTTGTACTGTTGTCCACCCTGTAATAGATAGAAGCAACTTGTGATACATTTTTGGACTCAGCTCGGCCAGGGTCATCCGAAAATTGAAAAAAAATGTAGTGTTCCATTTAAAAAAATCGGTGGTGGCGTCTTATCTCGAAGGTGGGACACCCTGTATATTAAATTAGTATGTGACAAAATAGTAAATCGCAATCAAAAATTGACCTGTCTCAGGAATTTTCAATAATATTGTTCATTTAGCTAATAATGAATTTATACGTCACTTTATGGACACTGTATGCCTACAATAGGTTCACAAATTAGCCCCTCCTTTCCGTTTGGTAGAACTGCTCGTCGGATTATTGTTTCTTTGTCTTCTGAAAATTGTTTTGAATATATCGATTCGATTGTTCGAATTACGTTGACTCTAGTGAACCCCGGCGAAGAAGCTAAATAAAATTTAGCTTTATCGCTACAATTCGTAAAGTGGCGGAAAATTCAAATCGTACCACGTGACCTCATTTGTCGCTGAAAACGAGCGACTGACGACTGCATGAAAATGCACCCTTACATAATACCAAGCGCGAATGTCACAGGGCCGACACTGTGCATTCTGCCTTGACTCGTTGACCTTCCTGCTCACAGCTGACATGCATTACGAAAACTGCGCTAGCAATTTTGATTATTTATGGACGCTGTAACAGACAGTCACGGTATTGCATCCGCTTGATACGTTCGTTTTTACGTATTACGTAGTGTTTAAATCTTTATAAATATTAATGATTATTAGTTGAGGGGAGAAATGAATAAAGTGAAGTACCATGCCAAAGGTGAAAAGAAATAGACGGGAAGTATTTCAAACGTGGTTTGACAGTGATTCCAAGGGTTTTAGGGACAACAGTATTCAAGGAAATGACAGTTTTTGTGCACTGTGTATGAACGCATTATAATTATTCAGATAAAACTAAAGGAACAAGACATCTGAAAAGCCATGGCTCGTCCAGCGTCGACGACTCCGTATTTTTCTGTGAACGTACAGAAGCCTTTGTTGGAAGTAATCTTCCATTAAACAAACTAGAGAACCCCAAGTTATGTACGTTTTTAGAAAAACATATGTAAAGTTTTAATTGGTAACATATCAGAAGTTACCAGAAAATATATTGTTATATAGCTCATGCCTCAACAATTTCTCAACTGTCCACTGTCAACTGTAGACGTTGAACGGTCCTTTTCCATACACAAATTATTATAAGTGATAAACGTCGCCGTTTCACTCAGAACACTTAGAAAAGCACATAATAATATGTTTTAACCACCGCCAACCTGCCATGGGAACCTTGTCTCAACACTGACGTTTGTCGGGTAAGTGTTGCCATTGTTACTTGTTATCTTAATGTATA
>JAPWTK010001357.1:0-55453 GCA_029963805.1 Aromia moschata
TAGGTAATTTTACTAATATTCTTTATCTATCTGAAGATTATCTATATCGATTTTATCATTTTAAGAAAAGATAAATAATTCTAAACACATGTAAATGTGTAAATCTAAATGTGTAAACAAAGAAATACACATTTGTATTACATTTAACAATGTAAGTTAAAAAAAATGTAAAAGTACACCGTGGAAACCATACCTCATATCTTCATAACTCTTAGAACTCTCAAGTTCTGAAGTTTCGGATCATATATAATTTAAAAAAAAAAACATTTACAACAATCTAAAAAACACGCCGCCAATGGAATCACTACTTCCATATCCAATTTTACCACATTTACCTAAATACATTGAATCGCTAAATATATCAGGTTATATTGTTAAATATATGATACTATTATGTATTTGGATATGACCTTTATGACCTATATGACATTTATGACCGATATGGCCTTTAATACTTTGACTCTTATGACCTTTAGCCATATGGCATCAATGGCCTAAATACAGTGATTGTCAAACAATTTACGTTTCAAAAGTAATAAAACATGCCATTTTTCTCGTTGGTATTCCAAATAAATACATCCTACATAGTTATTTTCCCATGATTTTTATGACTTCTTATTACGACATCATGATCGTTTTCTAAATGTATCCCTGAATATATTTTCTTTATATTTTATTCCCGATTTGATATGAACTAAAGCCCTACATAATTCCCAATTTATATATAAGTATTTCCTAAATTTAAAAAACAATTAATTTAAATCAAAACACGTGTTACTGTTAGTTCAAAATCGGTAACTTTCGAATAGATACGTCAATCTGTCCAGTCCTGAGTTTTAGTAGATCCAAGGAACGTTTCCCAAATTAATTTAAAGGCGCGGAAGGAAAGTTTAAGCATCCGGGAAAGTTGGTCTCAAATTAGGTTTTCCTAAAGGTAATCAGAAGAGACGCCCAAACTACAATTAAAAACTTTGTATAGCCGGAAAGTCATCTCCCCCGAATTTTTGCGCGTCATCGGTCAATTCTCAAACCAACCGTATACAATAAACAAATAATAGGGATAGGAAACAGCCGAAAACTATTTTGTGATAATGAAATTTATTTTTAATGGAAAAATTGGAAGTGTCGGAGAGTAATGGAAGTTATTTGAAAGGAAAACGTTATTTGAAATATAAACCGATAATAAGTTAAACAAAAACGGATGGAAAGTGAATCACAGCAAGTCGTCATCCAGCTGAAAAGTGGCGAGTGGGTTTGAAGTGGCGTTGAACTGATTTTTTTTCGAGTTGCTTTATGTTTCGATGTTTACGTCTCGTTGAATATGTCCAGAATTATCATGTTTCATAAGGAATCGGTAAACACGCTAATTGGCACCGAATTGTGCGTATAAAAAAGTTTGATTATCCATTTATAGGGGGTAACTGAAATATGACATTTATATTGCCAAGTGTTTACTTCATGTACTTCTAGGATTCGTGATTATTTTGTGAAATTAATTTAATGTGATTTGCTGGTAATACGTAGCTATCGTTCTATTGTGCAAAAATCGTATTATAATGAATTTTGGTATGTGCTTACAAAATGGGCTCATTCAACTTCAATGATCTGCTGAAGAGTTTCCCTAACAAAGTTGCCAGGTATTGATCCTAAAGTGGGTCCTAGGGTCATAAACTGGAACCTTCAAGGTAGAAACAAAAACCTAGAAACGTTTTCCAAACGAGATATTAATAATGCTAACAAGGTTAGCGAAACGCATGCGTCGCATTTTTCATCCTTTCACGCTGAGAGAGACTTAGTGAATGACTAAGATTGCGACACCCTGATACCCATTACAAGGTGTGGCTATTAAATAACCGAACCGATGCTGCTACCAGCGCGCTGCGAGCATGTCGCGACGAGTTTGAACAGAACTGTGTCTGGTGATACTTTCCCCACCCTGAGCTCGCTGGACAAACCAGTGGGTCGCTCAGTTTGACTGTAGCAGTCGTTTCAATTAGTCTACGCACCAGTGACGCGTCGAAAAAGTGTTCAGATGGAGCAACGGGTTTATGCTTATGCAATGCTTATGTAAAAGCTTATGTAATGTTAAAAGAAGTGTACGGGAATGAGAGTTTATCCCGCACACAAGTTTTTAAATGGTTTAAAGAGGGACGTGAAACGACCGAAGGCGATCCGCGCCCCGGATGGCCGTCAACGTCAAAAACGGACGAAAACGTTGTAAAAAATTGGTAAATTAATCCACGAATATCGTCGTTTTGCATGAATCATTCAACATGCGCAAAGTTTGTGCAAAAATGGTGCCAAAACTCCGCTCTCCCGAGGAAAAGGAATCAAAAATGAACATTTGCGTTGACATTCTAAATAACATTGACACTGGTCCAAGTCTGTTAGACACTGAAGATTCCACAAGAACGTGTGGAAGCGGTTAAAGCAAAAGCGACGGAGGTTCTGAACCAGCTGATAGAAGCGGACTTCCAGCACTGCTTTCAACAATGGAAATGTCGTATGGAGCAGTATAGAGATCGCCAAGGGGAGTACATTGAAGGCGAAAAAGTTACGAAAAGCTACTGTAATTGGTAACGAATAAAAAGTGTTATGGCAGCAGTTCGGTTATTTAATAGCCACACCTCGTATTTGTCACTGTATAATGTATTTCTTGGGAATTCACTTAACTTACTGGAATATACGTCACTTAAATTGAAATATTTATTATTTATATATTTATTTATTTATTGCTTCTATTGATACAAAAATCAAACAGCAAGAGTTACATTACGAAAACAAACTAAAAAAAATACGATAATTATTATAAACAAAACGGTACCACTAAAACAAAGAAATAAAAAGAAAAAATTGTGCCTATGCATATACAATAATAAATAATAATAATAATAATGAATATGATAAATAGCACTTAATATATAAAGTTAACTTAATACATGTTGATGAGAATAAGAATTATGATTACAAAGATTAGGAGCACAAAGACGGAAAATGTTACGCAAAAAAAGGAAATAATTCTTATTCATTCGTTTAACACAAATGCCCGTGGTTTCAAAACTCCAATAAAAAAGTCCACAATAACATTCAAGTAATCCGGGTCATCTAACATTTGTACAAACTGACCAAAGTTCTGTAAACCGCTAAGTTCCGGTGGTCGAATAACTCTGTAGAGACTGGAATTCATTACAATATGTTCGAGTGTCTTAGATTGTAGAGAACTGCACAATGTGCAGGTTTCATCCTGACTGATGACATAATAACAACGGTTATAATCTAAAGATAACCGTAACTTCGAGGAAAGGCGAATTTGACTATACAACCTTATCAGTTGGAGTCTTATTTAGCAGATAGCTAGCTGAAGTGGTACGCACAGTGACACGTTTGTAGATTCTAGAGTACCCTGATGCCGCTATACAGATAAATCTTCGCTATGTAGATACGATCTATGCGCTTCCAGAATTGTACATTTATTTTTAAATTTTGGACAATCAAATTGTCCCAGACCTCAGAAAAATTAAACTTATCAAACATTGATTTCATTTGTACAACCCAGTTGTAAGTGGAGTTAACATTGTAAAGCTAGAAGTTTAATAAATACAATTTTGGCTAAGTGGGTTTCATCGTTAATTAAGATTTTTAAGAGCCAATTTAGGCATTGTTTAAAGACAAAATACTCCAACTTTATGGAGCATGTTTCAAGGCGTAACATATAATCAGGAGTTGTTTTATTTAGTAACAGAAGTCTTTTAAAAAACCCAACTTGTACCCTTTCAATTTCATGTAAATAACGCAATCCCCAAACCAGAATGCAACTGCTCAGTGTTCAAATTATTGAGTTAAACAGGCTTAATCTAGACTCCCAAGATACAATTTTTGATTTAGCTAACGTTGACATGACAACCCCGACAGCTTGCTTGGCCTTTAAGATTGTTACCATAGTTTGATCTCTAAATACATAACGATGAACATGAAAGAGAAATTCCTAAATAATTATATCCATTTGATATTTCAATTTCTATGTTGTTCAGCAAAAACCTGTAATTTCGAGAATGTCTAAAACCGCGCAAAAAAAAAAAAAAAAGAAAAAAAAAACACCTTAAAATCCCCAGGTTTTCCAAACTTTTTTTTTTTCTTCTCCCCTTTTTTTTTTTTTTTCCCCCCCCCCCCCCCTTGTTGGTTTGGGTTTTTTTGGGGTTTTTTAAACCACCACCCACCCACTTCCCCCTCCCCCCCCTTCCCCCCTATTTTCTTCCTCCCCTCCCGGGTGGGGGGGGGGGTTTCTCCTTTCTTTTTTAAACCAAATGCCTAAGTTCCCCCACCTCCCCCCCCGGGGGGAGAGAAATTCCCCAAAAAACCAAAAAAAAAAACCAAAAAATTCCCCCCATTATTTTTTTTATTCCTTTTATCTCCTTCTTTTTTTTTTTTCCTCCTAATTCCCCCCCCCCCCCCTTTCTTCTCCCTTTTTTTTTGGGTTAAAAAAAAAAAAAAACAAAAAAAAAAAAAAACAAAAAAAAAAAAAAAATTTAAAAAAAAAAAAATCCCCCACCAAACTTATTAAAAAAACAACATCAGGCTCACTCCCCCCCAAAAAAAAAACACCCAAAAAAAAAAAACCCCCCCCCATCGCCGCTCCTAAACTCCTCTCCCCCCCCCCCCCTTTCTGTGTTCCCAAACACACTCCGGGGGGGGGGTAAGAAATTATCTCCTCTCCTCCCCAACTCCCCCAACCCTCCCCTCTCCCTTCCCCCCCACCATCCCCTCCCCCCCCCTCCCGTCTCCGGCCCCCCCACCCACCCCCCCGGGGGCCCCCCCACCCCCCCTCCCCCCCCCCCCCCTAACACGGTCGGGGGGAAGGGCCCCCCTCCCCATCCGGGCCTCCGAGCAAAAAAACCTCCTCCCCGCGGCCCCCCGCCCCCCATTGGGCTTCCCCCAAGGGGGGCGCGCCCCCCCCCCCGCGCCCCCCCCCCCCCCCCCCCCCCGCGGGGGGGGGGGGGGGGAGGGGGCCTCCGGGGGTCACCGACAGCCGCCCAAAGGAAAGGGCCAAAAAAAAAATAAATCCTTCTTTTCTTCCTTCTTTTTTTTCCTCCTTTCCTTTTTTTTTTATGCTCTGGCCTCCCTTCTCCCCCTCCCCTCCCCTCTCCCCCCTTTCCCCTTTTCTTTTGGGTGGGGCCTCCTCTCCCCTCTACTCGCTTTCGTTCTCCCCCCCGGGGGGGGGCCTCCTCCAAAGCAAACCAAACAAGAAGTGCTCCCAAAAAAAACCCTAAGCCTCCCTCCCCCCCCTTCTTTTCCCTCCCCCTCTCCCCTCCCCCCCTTTCTTCTCCCCCTTCTCCCCCGGTGGGTCCCCTGTGTCGTCCCTTTAAAGGTCCCCAACTTCTTGTTTTTTCTTTTTGGCTTTAAAATAACTTTTTTTGTGGGTTCCCTTTTTTTTGCCTTTTTTTTTGTGGCCTCTAAAACCTTCCTTCCCTGCTCCTCCTTCCCACCCCCCCCCCCCCCCCCCCCCCCCCCCCCCCCCCCCCCTCCTCCGGTGCTCCCCTCGGTCTGTCTCCTCCCCCCCCGCCGCGCCCCCCCCCCCCCGCCCCCTTCCCCCCCTCTCCCTCCTCCCCGCCCCCCTCCCCCCGGCCCTCTCGGCCCCCTCTGCCCCCGCTTCTCGTCGTCGTGCCTGTTGGGGTCGGGGGGCCTTCTCCTTGTTTTTTTGGGTGGTCTTTTGGCTGCTTCTTTGGGAGGAAAACTCTCCTTCTTGGTGGGGGTGTCGGGGCGCCCTCTGGCCTCGTCCTTCGGGGGGGGGGGGGGCCGTCGGGGGGGGGTGGTGAAGGTTGGGAGTGGGGGTGGGTGGGGGGTGGGGGGGGGGGCGTGTGGGGGTTTTTTTTTTTTTTTTCTTTTATTTTTTGTTTTTTTTTGTTTTTTTTTTTTGCCTGCTTTTTTTTTTTTTTTGTGTTTTTTTTTTTTTGTTTTTTTGTGTTTTGGTGGTTTTGGTTTGGTTTTGTTTGTTTTTGGGTGGGGTTGTTTTTCTTGGTTTAATCGTCTCAGGGAGGGGAAAAACGCCCTATTTTAGATTTTTCGTTATGTGAGTTGATTCTGGCTAGCGTACTTTTCAAGGATATGTAGTTTCCTTGCTAGATCCACTTCTGAGTCTCCGAAGATAACAAGGTCATCTGCGTATAGGAGTAACATTAAATCATTGGCATTGTCAATATTTATGCCTATTGCTCCAGATTTTTAAAAAAAGTTTCAATGTCAGCAATGAACAAAGCAAATAAGGTAGGACTAAGTGGCTCCCCCCTGTAAAATACCTTCATTAATTTCATATGGTTTTGATAACCTATTATTGACTATTATCCGAAACTGTGCATTTTCATACAGTTCCTTAATTAAGCGGATTATTTTTGCGCTAACCCCAAGTTTAAATAGTTTGCTCCAGAGAAGTTGGTGATTTAATTGAGTCAAACACTTAAATCGAAATACCGTGGCGCTTAAATCTCTCTGTCACTTTTATTTTGATAACAAAATATCCACTTAATAAAAACTTGAGGGGGGATTATAATATAGAGGCTTGAGTTTTTTGCTAAACTATGAGGAGTCTCAGGATTTCATGTTTTTAGCATACAGCGCATAACATCTTACTACTTAATAAAAACAAACTTAACAAATACCACTTAAATTTTTTATTGAACAATAGTATTCAAAAGAAAATTATTATATATAGTAAACATGATTCCAGTGTTTATAATGAACAGTACACACAAAAACAACTTCTGCTAATTGTTTTTTTAATCAATGCGAACTTCATTCTACATAAATCAGACAATAGCCACGAATATACTGCCCATGTGACTGATGGATAAGTATTGTAGGTTTTTGAGGTAGAGGGAATCAAATATTACATCCCTAGGTCTACTTTAACAGATTTTTTGAGATTCAATCTATAATATATAGAACAATTGGATATGCAAAGTAAACTCTCTTATAGACAGCGCTTGTATAACAGTAGATTATTTTGATACAATTTTCTCTCAGATTTTGCAAGTAATTTACCCAAATAAACATTTTTCTTAAAACATATCTACTAATACTGACTACAAAACTGGTATACACTTATATATGTCTCTTAAAATATAGATAATAATACACATATTTTTCGTTTTCAGATATTACATGTATTACTAAATCAACCAAAAGTGATATGATTCGGAAATAAGGTAAGTGGTTCATTATAACGTATTTAATGTTGGATATTCAAATACGTCCAAACCTAATCGCTGATAAATAAATAGCTTTTGATTAAGTATTGGCCAAAGAGAAAAATGGCAAAAAAATTTATTAAGACATGGAAAAAACTTTTTGTGGGATCGCTTCTGCTTTGTCCAAGGATCTAAACATAGATTTTGACTCGTCACGTGTAAGTTATAAATTCTGACTCGTCACCAATGAGGTGGTGATTTGGAAAAAACCTTGAAGACTAGAACTAAGGAAACCGAACTCGTTCGGTATCATGAGCTCATCAAATCTGTCGTCCTCTGAACACCATGCAAAATGTTCGGCGGCGCGCTGAGAGCCGAGCGATGTCCTGGGCGAGGGGAGCGAGGGGAAGCAGCGGCAGCGGCCAGCAATTTTCGCGCGGTGTTCAGAGGTGTTTTACACCAATTTAATTGCATTTAAATGAAACAAAGTAAATGGACGAATTGTAGTTTAGACTCTGTAGTTTCTGAATCCGTCGAGAAAATGTTATTTAAGCTATCGCTCGACGTGTTATTGAATATTCAAAATACGATGTATTAAACTTTGTTCGACTATTGTGCAAAAACCTATTCATCCGACATAATCCAGTTTTTGCGCACTCATTCTTTGTGATATTACATACATTTTCCCACAAGATTGACTCTTCTAATGCAAAAATACTGGAATTACGAATTTATTAAGAAACGGTCATTTTTTTCGCGGTTTTTCCGAGTTTTCTCAGCGAAAAATGCACCGATTGACTTAATTTTTTCATTTTTAAGGTTTTTCAATTCTCTACAACTTTCCTGTTGCATGCGATGTGATTGCTTTAATAGCTTATCTTCTAGAAGCAAAAAAACTGAAAAAACTCCATTTTTTTCACTAATTTGTTATTAAAAAAAAAGTGCAACTATTTTCTAGTCCAAATCATATACGTTTTTATCTAAGAACTGAACTTAAAAGTATCCCGTAGTCAGATTTCAGGTATCAATCGTGTCATAAACTGACCCCATTTTGAGCTCTATTGACCGGCGTAAACAGTAATGTACTCGTCACGTGATGAGCAGCGGACCACATGTGAATGTTTATCATAGAAAACCATGCTATGGTTTTATATGACATTTATCATTAAGCTGTCAAAGAGTGTGCTTACATGCCGTTTGGCTTTAACAAAAATACATACAAATATAAACATGGTTCGAAAGTGCTGTGCTGCATTGTGTGATACAAGAAGCGTTCCGAATAACCGGACATTATTTCAAATTACTGATGTATGTATGAAACGTTTTACGAAATATTTTCCTTTATCGTATTGTTAACTTTTAAAGTATTACTTATTTCCTATACTATACTATAAGTAGGAAATATATACAAAATACATTTTTCTGTGTTACACTTACTTTCATAGCTTGCGCCGATTATTGTTTTTGGCCCATACTTGGAGAACAACAAATTAACGAAAAATATCGAGCGTCTGCCAAATATATTCGCATCACGGACATTCACACGGACTCTAATCTCTAACGCACACAGATTAGTACAGAACCACGGTATACGTATAGATTTCTATTTGTATACCGTGATTACCGTGGTATACAACTGTTTACAGCGCCTCTAGAGGCGGACATATTCGAGCCCGTCGCGTTATACAACGAAAAGCCGCAGTTCTGTTTCCTTAGTTCTAGTCTTCTTGGAAAAAAAATTTTTTTGTGAAAAAAAAATATCAAAAAGTATATACCTACTAATTCAAATGGCAACGCAGGTGGTGATGTTACTCTCAGGGTTTTTACCATTTCTTTATTATAAGTCAATTAAATTTTCTTAAAACTTTTGTATATTCTTTATCTCTGGATATAAACAATATTATACCTAATGTCTTACTGTATCGATACGATTTACCTGTATATTATAAATATTCCAATTATTATTTCACCCCGCCCGCGCCTTCAGTTCAATCCAATCATCAGTTATTGGAAAAATTCTGGGCTGCAATGGAAAACATAATATCTATTTGCGGAAACATAAGACGTCAAGTCCCATTTTACAAGTTGTGAAATCAGTAGCAGATACCGCAAACGGTTTGTAATCTGGATTCTAATAAAATGGTATCTAGGGTTAGTACACGTGACACGAAATTTCTAATAAAGAAACTGTCAAAACCGGTATCAATATCACTCCTCGTTGAACATTTATAAATACACATAGAAATTATAGGTGGCTTATGAATGTTATGAATAACGTAACGCGTCGTCACATAATGCTATATTTTCTAAATTTACTCTGTCCCCCAAAACATTAATAATTTATACATATTATCTATACGAACAATTTCAAGTTCGATAGTCAAAGATAATGCCTTGAATAGGCAAAAATTATACAATGAAAATACAATAACAAAAACAATTATTTCCCTGGGAAAGTACCTACATAAGTCGTTATGTCATTATACGGAATTTTTAAAAACTGGTTGTTACCTTACAAAATATCAAAACGGATAATACAAGGACGGCAGATTGACCTCTTCGATTTGAGAAGCTAATGAAAACTAAATCAAGCAAGATACAAAAAATATACACACAATTCGTTTTTAGGTCAACGTGTTTTAAAAATTACATCACTCAAGTGGCGGCCTTCATTGTTGATACAGTAGAAAGATACATACAGTAAGCGGCAGACTAATGCGTACATAGGTGGATATTAAATACATATTAAATGATACATTTTTTATGTCATAGTTAGGCGAATTTACTTGGGCCGGGGGCTTGGTTGTACATAAAGCTAAGAGGGGGGTCTTAGCGGAAATCTAAAGAGCAACGTTGCCAGAACTAACTGTAACTCTTAAGTAAGTCTTTATAAAAACCCTATGTTTACAAAATGCATTGATGTACGATCAATTAATATAAGCCAATTTAATTTTTAGACTGCGTTGCGTAGCGTATAATAAAGTTTACTGTTATCTTTTTTCAACCCAACTACTGTGAAATAATTTTAAACAGTTAATATTACTTTAAACAGCTGTGAAACAATTTTAAAATATCTAATAGGAATATTATGTTGATATGACAACAGCGAAACAAGGCAGAACGAACGGTCCAATGGTTAGGCTTCGACGTACAAAATTTCGGTGAATCGCAGACAGAACTGCATCTGCGCATGTCAAACTCAAACTGCACCAGCGCTCGGGGACTAGTCGTTTGGTTAATTTATATTTTGTATTAGTATGCGAATAGTTGTTCGAAGGAGATGTATGTGTTTTAGCTTACACACATACGTAAAATCATTGGCAAATGGCAATATTGATTGATTATACGCACTTTTCTAATCAGGCACTAGACCAGAATAAAATATAAAATGGCATTTCAAATTTTAACTCAAACAGCCCTACCGACAAACCGGATGCCTTTCATACGCTTTCGCTAGCGATTGGATCGCGATTGGTTCTCACCTCATGTTTACATCTACTGAACAAAAAGTTTAATTATCAATTGCCCTTCATTCGGCTGTGTAAGCATTAGGGTGCCACTTATATCATATCAGTATTCGTTTTAAGTACACATAATTCGGTTTTAGATCAACATGCTTTAAAAATGACAACTTTAAAGTGGAAACTTCCATTTTCGATATATTGATGGAACTCCCCTGGTAGCTCTCTAGAACACTGTTGTTCATTTCCAAACATAAGAGCTTCCAAAGATGACGATGTAGGATGTTGTATATGGGGATAGCCCCAGAGAAAAAAGGCACAAGGTGAAATCGTGTCAACTCAGAACTCAACGAAAGAGAGGTATCACGTTCAGGAAACATTCTTCTCAGAATTCCGAATGATCGACGAGATCTGGAGGATGTTGAACAACACTTCATTTGAACCACACATATTCCGGGTCGATATCCATCAAAAAGATCATCCAATCTCACATCATATGTATATATAAAAAGCTTCTATTGGCTTCCCAAATCGGGGAGGTTATTGAGCTGGATCCTACATAATGTAAAAAAACTGTATGAAAAAAAATGTGATTTACTCACCTTTGTCAAACAATACTCCAGTAAGAAAATCCATACGTACTTCCTTCGTAAAGTAATATGCTAATTATACAGTAGGAGTTGCATACATGTTGGAGTCAGAACCATTAGCATGATACCAACTGTCTGTAAATGTTGTAAGGCCATCTATTGGACCAATATTTGACTATAGTCAACTGCTACTTTTGATGTAATAAGCTCTCGCTCCTCACAAATCATGTAATTTTCTTATTACATACTTCAGACTGCCGCAGTTAATATGTAGTTAATGTAATGATTCAATTACTAAGAGGCATCCATCTGCTCTATTAAGTTAACATCCTTGAAGTGATACCAAACTATCAACAATTTAATTACTGATGCTCCATATTACCACCTACATTCATTAGGTTACTGGATGTCGCATTCACTAAGTGAAATTGTAAAACTATTGTTACATCTATTACTGAAGTCTAGTTTAGTAGAGGCTACCAAAATTACTAATATTAGAATAGACATACACTTCGCAACACTTGAATATGAACATTAAAAACATATGAGCAATTAAAATAAATAAGCAAAATAAAAATAACACATCGGCAATTCTATCTAGATATATTAATATGGCTGCTACTCGATTAAAATAACAGAAATACCTATTTATTTATTTATTAAAAACATCAAATATCTTAGTATTTCTTATGACACGATTCTATAGATCAACTACGCATTAAAAACTCACCTTGTATAAATGAAAATAATTAAAACAGGTTAAATAATCCACGTCACACATTTAAAAATTAGTTTTAGATTGTCTTGATTGCATTTTTTAGGAAAATCAGCCACCAACCAAACAAAGAAATTGTAAGAAAAACACCAAATCATAAATTACTAAAGTAAAAAATATACATATTTCATTTTATCAGTACAAAATCAGTTGTTCAACAAAAAAAGTATTCTGTGATTCTTCAGGTTCGCCGTCAATCTGATGAACATCAATATTTAAAAATATGTGTAAACATGCTTTAAATTTTTTATCATAATAATACAGCAAAAGTAAGAGAACGCACGCACTACTGTAGCCTATTGCTAGGAATAAGTACTCAATACTTGCGAAGACGCTACTATGCTCAAATTCGAAGAGAATGTACGCCAACATGGGTAACCAACAAAAAAAGAAGGAAACAGCTATCTTCATTTCCAAGTTCCCTTTGTCGAACACTATACTCGAAGTTTTTAACTTAATTGCCCTTAAAAGAAGAATCGTAACAGTTAGAATAAATACAGCAGCGTATCCTATCAAAAATAAAACAATTACTAAGGGAAAACTAATACTTTTCGGACAGAGCAAAAATGCCGATATAAAGAGTAACAAGAGGAAAATCCAAACGGTTATTTGGATCACTTTATGAAACCGTCTGCATCTCAACGCGCAACGAGTATGTCCGTTAAAAGTCATTATGTACCAGTCCACAAGTATTACCGCCACAAAAATCAAGTTGCCCAGCATAAGAGCGAAATAAATCACAGTCCAAATACAGAGCGCCGTGGCCGATATGACTCCCTCGAATCCCATCAGGTTCATCGTAACCGGAACTGAAACAAAGAGGAAATTGCAGATGCACCAACTGGTTATGTAATAGTAGAGTCGAGTGTGCATTAGAGGGAACTTGATTGCTACGATAACGATGAGAACGTCGGCTATCGCGGATAGCAGAGCCATGGCGGCCATGGGTATTTCCACATAGTAGTTGGGGTGTAGGTCATAGGTTACGTTCGGATTGAAGGTGGCGTTCTGGAAAACGTTCTCGTAAATGTCGATATCCATTGGGTCTCTTTAGAAATCTGAAATATTGACAAAAAGTCTTATTGAATTGTTCATTCCTTTATCTTTCTAACTAAAACTTGGGGTAGGTTACAAGATCAAAAGGATAAAATCTAATAAAAAATTTCAATCTTTGAACTGAAAACTTCTAGAAACGAGCCATCTATTCATTTATATGACCCGCCAAAGAACTGAATCAGGTGAAAAGGAATTAAAACTACAAAGTCGTGCATCAACCGTTATGCCCGTCACACGACTATATCTTCATTGTTTCAAGGAAACCTTTGTCTCCTAAGAAACGTGGTTTAGATAGTGCAAAGTAAACATATATTTGGGCAATTCTTAGTCAAATCAAAATTTGAACCAACCAATAACTGTGGTGTTTTTGACAAATCCTAGATGGCGAACCTCAAAATGGACCTAATAATGGTGAAATGCAGGAAAGATATGAAAAACGATAGAAAGGTTCTCTAGAATGGAAGAAAATTGTACATTTTCATGTTTTGATGCACTGGAATCTTTGATATTGAAATCGCTCCACGGGGTCATGATATTTTTCTAACTTTAATGTCCAAAAATAGAGAAAAAGCGTCAAAAATGTTTTCTTTACCCTGTATATCATTATTTCTGTATATGATGACCAGTTTGAAATTCGCCATCTGGATTTTCCAAAAAGGCCACAGCACAAGAGAGACCTAAACATAAACAACTACAGAATAGCGCAAACCGCAATATATTTTAGCCACTTCTAATTTTGGACAGGGAGAGTAGCTGATTTGAAAAAGAATGTCCCATTACTACTACTAAATAATTCAAATCAGTACATTTTCAAACATGATTCATAACTTCACAAAGGTTTAAAATATAAAATTGTAGTTTCTACAAGTTATTACTATTAGTCTTGTTAATTGGTCTTGAATCTACAATTTTTTTTTCTAAGATCGGTAACTTCATAAAACCTAACAGAATAATGATTCACCCTCATTTGTACAAGTTTTCATTTATGTCTAGCGTCCCATAACGGTAGCCATAGGTAATGGCCAACTTCTTAAACAGGTTTGTTTTCTTTCTGCTTGCTCGTTTTTGTCGTTCTATTGTCAAGCAAAAAATGGTACGTATTTATTAGTAAGTTTTTATCTTATACCTAGTAGGGAATGTTGGCAATTAAGACAGACATTTATTTTTTGTTATTATTAACATTTCAGAACCTAAAATTGACAAATAGTGTTACTTATAAAAGTTTTATTTTAATGTAACGAATTTCCTAACGAAATTTGGGGGCTGTAGTTGTCACCTGAAGGGGTTGAATTTAGGGATGACATTTTTACGTCGCAACATGTCATTTTAGAATTATAAATTGACGTGTCTCAGGATTTAAAACAATGCATAATAATGGAGCTACTGAATTTATTCCATTTGGCTGTTCCACACTGTAGAAGTTAACCCATCACTGTCATTTTTTAAGAGTTGACATAAACAATGGACTAACTTTTTTAATTCACCTAAAAAAATTATATCTGAATTATCCTGACACCAGTTGCCCTGCTTCTACCAATTAGTGAAATTAATGGACAGCATTAACCACTTAATGTATGAAAATTTTACTGCTTGATTTTATGACACTTATAGGTATGACATGAAAGCAAATTCCATTTACTTTTTTTAGTTCTCTGAGGTATTTCCGGTTTAATGGATTATTTACTAATTTGTATTATAAACTAACTGCTTTGTGGGTATTCTTTTGGAAATAATAAAAAACTGGTGGCGAAAACTGTTTATTCAATGAAACAAATATAAAAAAAAAAATTGAATCAACAAAAATATTTTTTTATCTTTATAAGAGTTTTGACTAGTCGAAAATTTTTTTGTCAGCTTTATAAATTTGTTCCACTACTTTACGAAATCACTGAATGTATATCGTGTATATGACGAATTTTTATGTTTTGTCTCTGTATTCAGTATTTGCATTCGTAACAACTATCTTCTGTGCCCATAGCTTATACAGTGTAAGCCAATGAGTTCGCAACAAATGGATTTTTTTATGACTATGATACTGAAAAAACTTTTTCAGGATTGTGTCCGCATGTCTGAGAACCTAAAAATCAATTTTGATCTATATCCCGTGGCCAACAATATGATGGCAATTAAAAAAAAATTCATTAACGCGAAGAGATAGTTTTTTAGAATAGATATAAGATGTTAGATAGATAGAAGTTAGATGACGAGATATCAAGAAAATATATCTGAAAAACTTTTTTTACAATGGAATTTTAAATCCATGTGTAAAACCTCAAATGGTAAAATAATAAAAAAAAAAAAAAAAAAGAAAAAACGTTTTCTTCTTTCTTTTAAATATTTTCTATTAAATAGTACTAGATGACTGTGTCTAAAAGATTTATAGCAAAATCTGTCATTTTTCTGTTTAACCACAAATGACAAGACAAAATTTTAAAATATATATATAGTTTTTATTTATGGCTATTTAACCCTTTTCGAGCAGTGTCCCCCCACAGGGATGTCATTTTTCAATAAGTCTATATTATATACTATTTCATTAAAAAATAAGAAAAAAATAGTCTTCTAGTAGGTACTCTTAACACAAAATATTCAAACATTGTTTAAACAAAAAAAAAATACATAGGAAAAATCTAGGAGAGATGGTGCACATTTTTTAAATTTGGTGCAAAACAGATGTCATATGGAAAACAGAAAAAAAAACACATAATAAAAAAGGGATGTTTCCAGCTTATATAAGTTGCTTTAAATAAAATCTACAGATCTTAGTTTCGATAGGAACTAACTTGTGTTTTTTTACACTCGTTGCGTTATCTCACCTTATGTGTATAAAAGATATGACGCAAAGTATTAGGTGAGATGGCGCATTCACTTTGACAAACTGAATATACTTTATGATCATTTAATTTTATGTAGTAAATTACAGCATCTTAAACTAGCATATCTAATTATTATTATTACATTAAACAATATTTCAGTTAACAAAATGATCTTAAAAATAAAGAAAAAAAAATCTATTTTACTTTAAAGTAAAACAGAAATAACATTCAGTATTAGGATAAAATTTAATTTGAAATTTTTTCTACTTTTTTTTTGTTCTCTAACCTTTCACATAAATAGCAAACATGTATAAACCTAGTCCAACTCTCATGTAACCAGCGGTTACATTTTATACACTATCAAGTTCTCTTTTGTTTTGTTGGCCATATTTCCTCGACATCCTACACAAATGTTTGACTCATCTTGGCAACTTGAAGAATCATCATAAAAAAAGATCTTGATCGCCATCAGTCATCACTATCTGAGAATTTGGAGACTTACATCCACTTTTTCATTTCACATCGCTTTCCAATTTGGAACTTCACTTTACTATAGTTTGTTTTTTTTTTAACTGTTTTTCCCATTACATTCGGTTTTTATTTCTTTTCTAAAATGTGGTGGTTCTCCTTACTAAGTATAAGAACGTCAACACTTCTCACTTCTTATATATGGATGCGTCGACTCAGCTTCCTTCAGGAAAATAAAAGCGATCCCTTGAAAAAGTTTCTTTTAAAAAATAGCAAAAAAAATCCCATTCGTAACGAACCCTTTGACTCGCTCTGTATAGGTGCTAAACAGATTTATTATAATCCTATAATCATCAAATAAAGTTTTAAAAAACTTCAGAAAAAAAATATGCAAACAGAAAAAGTACAATATTAGTCCGAAAATCAAGCCAACAAATTTGAAAAAAAAGAAATAAACGTAATTAGAAATTTCCTTTATTTGGACCAAATTACAAATTACAGACCAAATATGATTGCATGACACGAAAGCAATTACTTAAGGCACTGAAATAAAAGAGCTATTATTTCTAGGAACATGTAAATTTAAGAAAGGCGATTAAAGTAGTTTTCTTGCTATTAACAAAAAGTTGGTCCCTATTAGAAGTGACTGTAATTTACAAATATCTGTAGTCCTGTTTTAAAGTAATAAAGCAACAACTTACCAAGCAAGCTATAACAATTTTCCAAACTGCATCATCACACGTATACACCAAGAATTGCTACTTATTGCATTAAATTGTAGTCGCGCTAACTTGAAAATAGTTTCGGGTGAAATTATATCCAATTAGAATGCTGATGCTGTTAACTGGGTAATTTCATAATAGGAAGCGTATATTCAAAATTTTACTGGAATAGCAATTTGCGAAATGCATTAAGAAAAGTGTTGCTGGTGAAACAGTATATGACTTAGCCGAAACCCCAACACGAATACCAATACCATACGGAGGCAACCGAAGCTACATTCGTGATTTGGCCATTTTAACAACAAAATTCGTTTGCACTTTCATACTTATCTAGAAAGATTCATAAGGTCACGCGTTGAGGAACATTTTATAACTACGTGTTTATATATCCACTAGCGACCCGCCCCGGCTTCGCACGGGTGCACGCGGACTTTTTTGTAGACCTTTTTAAGGTGTACAATAATGTAGTACATTATTTTGATCTATCTCGTAAAGTTCAGCCAGCGTTTGCAATGTAAGCGCAAAAATATGTGTTTATTTACATCGCATTAGAAACCTCTAAAATTATCAGTGTTTCTCTACTATATTAGGCATATACATATTATACATACATATAAACATTCCTCTTGAATCACTCTATCTATTAAAAAAAACGCATCAAAATCCGTTTCGTAGTTTTAAAGATCTAAGCATACATAGGGACAGACATACAGCGGGAAGCGACTTTGTTTTATACTATGTTATGATTCTTTTCGTATATATGCTCTTTTCTCGGACTAGAGTAGCGGTGGAATGCAATTACAAACGACGAGTTAACACGGTCCTCGTCAAAGTCAGAAAGCTCTCACACTTAATCATAATAGCAGTTTTTAAAAAAATCGTTTTTTTTTAGACTTTTGATCCAAAACATGTAGTTATATTTCTCCGCGATTTACTAATTTTTACTGATTTTGAACTTGAAATGACCTTGAATCTAACTTGATTGATCAAATGGACCTCGGATTCGAACTCAGCGACCTAACATAAAAACATAAGGATATATAAGGATATAGTAGTCCAGTCCGTTGCACAAACATTTTTTTTGTGGGGCTGTATAGGTTGTATAATTCAATAAACTTACAAAATTAAACAAAAAAAATCAAGTGCGACACATGTTTTTAACGTATTTTTTCCCGTAGAATCCGGGAAAAATATCATTTTATTTTAAATAAAAGAGCACGAAAAAATAGCGCAAACTGAAACGCTTTTTTCAACAATTACGCAAATAGCGATGTTTCAGCGATGTTACAGCACATACACGATATTCTAGCACTATTGGGGGGAAACGGATCCTGAAAATATAGTCCAAGACGAACAAAACCCTGTTTTTATTTTTTTTAAGCCAAAATTGGCTTGACTCACAATTTTTGGCCGCTTCACGTTGATTCTGAATCACTGTGCGGCGGTTCGCTGAGCGTATGTGATCGTCATCGCGCTTATTGGCAAGCGGCCTAAATATACATAATTATACTCCTTGTATATATTATATAAATATATATAATTATACACAGCATTATTTAAATATTTTTCTTTCGAAATCTGCAAAAACAAAAAAAAACGGTGTTTTGAAGTTGACAAAGTGTATTCATCGACACTATACCACCACTCCACTACGTGGATGTGGAAGTAATAAAACACAATAATTGCCTTTGGTGGTACAAAATAAAATTTTAAAGAAAGTATTACCTTGGTAAAGAAACTTGACCAAACAGACCACTTGGCCACTATTCGAACAAAATTTCTTCAGTGTTTTTTAAGTAAAACTGCACTAAATACATGCATCAACAAAGCGAATAAACACTATAACGAATATCGGTTATTCGTCAACTGTGTGGCCAGACTCTTAGAAAATCTCCTAGTGACTAATTTATGTGGACCTGGCAAGTTTCTATTAATGAAAATACAAAACGAGTTTCATCAACGTTTATTTTAAACTTTATTATAAACAACAGGTTGTTCTACAAACTCATCTTCATATTTATTACATCTGCAGCTAAAGACGTGCTTGAAGAACGTTTTGTATGACATTTACATATATAGTACAACAAAAAATAACGATCACATTTAATATCACACATGACACTTGTAATACATGACAGTTGTAACAACATGATCACTTGTAATAGCTTCAATTAAGTAAAAGTAATAGCTGGGAAACAAAAAAAATGGATTAATTTCTTAAGTGGATACATTTTTAAAGCGGTAAATAAGAAAAGCCATTTTTGGTTTTTCAGTATATAGGTATGCTTAATATAGTTGGTTTAAGCAAAACTTAAAGATACTTAGTTTTTGATGTCAATACATTCTTAGAAAGGGGCATGTACGAGTACTTACAATTTATATAAAATACATACTGTTTCAAATTGGTTATGCCATGCATTGGTATCTCGGTTATTGTTGGAGATAGTTAGACATTAGGTATAAATATTTCTGTGGTCATTTGTTTCTGAGTCAATGCCGTTACCATTAATTTTTCTTACAAGCGCCATATTAGAGATTTATGTCATTAAATAGTGTTCAAAAATTTATTCTCAATGATATATCACAATGCTAGAAAAACATGTTGCCTACTGTGAAATATAAAAAATATATATTTTTTCAAGGTAGGCTACAATTTACAAATCACGAACAAAAAATAATAAACGAATAAAAATAGTGTAAACCTTTTTCTAGCATTGTGATGGCTCGTTGAAAAGCAAATGTTGATCAATATTTAAAGTCATGTAATTGTATTCCTATCTCCAACAAAAACCGAAGTATCAATGCATGTGGAACCAATTTGGGCCACTGTACATTACAAAAGATAAAAAAAACAAATAAAAAAAAAGAAATGCGCCTTAACAATCTGTTAGAAAAAACATACAAACAAGCATTTATATTTTCTTAACTACATAGAAGGAAAACTGCTTTTTAAAATGTTGTTGCCAACATGACCTTAAGAAATGTACCCCATATTCCCGTATGTTAAAACAAATTATTACTTTTTGGCTCGTAAACAGAACACTGTTTTATTATACTCTTGATTTTAAATTTACACATTATGTATTTATTTTAGGTACATGTCTATGATTTTACAAAATAAAAAATTGTTGCTTTAGATAATTCAAAACCTATCATGTGGTACGTGGTTAATATTGAAAAATGGCTTACTTGGGGACAAAAATATTTAAACGTTAATATAAGCACACAGTTTTAGAAGAATATAACTATCCTGAAAAAAACTATAAAACTTGCTTTGTTAAAAAAATAAATCACTTTACATAATAATATAAATGCGTGTTTTTAATAAAATTAACTCTATGGCTATCTTCCTAAATTAGTTATTAAGTAAATACCTCAGCCGGAATTTATTGTTGAAAAATATTTTTTATATCATAGTTATAAATTAATTGATCCGTTTTCTACAATGTTATCATATTTGTACAAAACAGGTGGTTCAACAATTTCATTTTCATTCGTCACGGACTTGCAAGTCAACGTATGCCTCAAAAATATCCTGTAAAGTCCATCAAACTTTAATAAGATTACAGAAAAATATATTGCATTTGACGTTACCAATATTAACGAACAAAATAAGGGAATCCAGTTAATTGCAGTTTCTATGTCTACTCCTACAAGTGCACACGTCACAATAAATGGGATAGGCAATTTCGATAAAAAAGAATACATTTGACAGAACGAACGGTACATTTTGAGCTATTTTGTTTTCGGTTAGCTGTCTTCTCTTAACAACATGAGCTATGTTAATGATGATCATAAACAATATGAAAACTATAAAAAATACAATGCACCATATCAAAGAAATTATGACAAACTCAAGTGAAAAGTATTCAAAATTCAGACACATATTTAATGTACTTCCTGTAAAGAAAGCTATAAAAATGTAAACGCCACTTAGTATCAAACCTACGTATTTGTTAAATTTAGGATATTTAAGAGGATAATAGAGCTTTATGTACCAGTGTATTGTTAAGATCGTCATCACTAAAATACCGGCTTGAAAAAGTACAACTATCATTTCTATTAAATAGCAATCCATCGATAAAACATAGTCAAAAGGAGAAGGTCTTAACTTTATCAAAGTGTATGTTATAAAGACAGTATCTATAAGGATAAAATTTAAGATTATTATATAGGACTTTTCTTGACGAAGTCTTCTATGCTTTAGAATGACGAAAATGTTGATTAGGTTAAGAATTAAGCAGACTATCCCCAATACTCTATATATGTTGAGAGTAATGTCAAAGATTTTCACTTGCCCATAATCTGATTCATTTGAAATATTTTCCATTATTTGTTCTATGTCTTCCTGGGTTTCTAACGCCATACTGATATTGGTAGAAGATAACTCCATTATCTGAAACGTAAGAATTTCATTTAAACTACTTACATAAACATGTATTCTAATTTAAAATTTTAATACTGAAAATACTTCTGGAGGTGTGTATATGGGGACCGTCTACGAGAAAACAGTGGACATACGACATAATTTGAAAGTCTTTAACTTTAATTAAATTTTATTTAGATTCTTAATCAACATAAAATAATAAATAAATATAAACGCTTTGAGAAATAAAAATAGGTAAGCACTTACTACGTTAAAAAATATTATAAAATAGAAAATATGAAAAAACAAAATAGTTAACAATATAGAATTGTAAGTAAAGACAAGAGAAACGTAGAACTAATACTTTGACATTATTATATTATTACATTAATATTATAAGATCAAAAATACAAAATGATAAATAGAGTATATAATAATAAAAATTGCAAAAAAATATAAAACCTCTATCCTTTGCAAGTAAAGAAAAGAAAATAATTATGTGTTCCAGAATATGTTCAACTTACATTAAACACAAGACGGATGTAAAATGTAGCGTAAAAAATTAAATACAATTCATTATTTCATTAGAAAGTCCAACTATCAAGGTGGATAGTGGGTTGCCGTTAAATAAAAGGAAACTAGATATTTAAGGAAAGGCAAAAGCAGCCAAATAACTGACGGATATAGCTACCGTCTATATCTATACAGGGTAAGTATTATAAATGTTAACCCCCTTTTTTTTATTTCTGGCCTTGATTCGTTTAAAAAGGGGTTCGGAAGGTTTTTTACGGTGTTTTTCACGAACTTTTATCATTATATATATTTGTATTCAGGAAAGAACCGTAAATTGAAATATGTACGAATGTACAGGGTGTTCCATTTAAAAAAATCATATTTTTTGTCACACCTCGTATATTTTTCAAAAATTTCAAAAAACCGTTAACAGATTCGAACGTTGAAAATCGTTCGAACCCACCTTTTGAATGAACCAAATCGGCCAGAAATAACAAAAATAAAAAGGGGTTAACATTTATAATACTTACCCGGTACAGTATCTACCAGTAAATGATAGCTATTTTAATAACATTAATGAATCAGTGTCAACTAGACAGTATTTTATTTTGAAAATCAACAATTGTGTATCTATGTATAACCTTGACAATGCTAGTCAAAAGTGGTAGTGAATTTGTTTTTTTTTTCAACACCCTGTGTACTGTACTTTGACTGACTTCATAGGTAGATGCAATTTGGGCTGTGGAAGTAATAGTTTTAAAAGGTTTACTACAATTTCCGCAACTACATCAATTTTTTGTCATCAGAAATTTTTGGTTTACCATATCGTTTGGCATCATTAACATTACCTGTTGTTTGAAACTTATGAAGAATTTCCCTCAAATAAGTCCTCGATATAGGGCAAATAACACCATATTGGTACTGATACCACTCGAAAGTACCACTACCACTTCCATTACTTTTTTGCGTCATACAAACTCCACTCCAATTATGAAACCACTACCGGCATAACCTATTGTGGTTTGTTGGGGCACATGGGTACAGGCAGCTATTTTAAGTGATAGGTGCTAGAGTTTAACTCATGAACATATGGAACAGTTAATTTGATAATTTATGGAGACTCAACTGGCCGTACGGACACGTTATAGCATAGGTTACCGTGTGTTTCCAAGTTCTGTGTCTTGTGATTATGGTTCTTTGCCGATTAGTTGGGCTACAACAATCACCATCACATGTATGAGGTAAGACCTGTTTAATATTTCGAAACGAATTAATAGTGATATCCTAGAGCCGCCCCAGGTAAAACACGGATCGATTATTAACCTCCGAGCACTAATAATAATTAGCATAACAGTTGTGTTTGGTATTTTTCAAACTTATTTTTTAAAAACCTTAAATAAATCTTTTTATTTACATTCATTTTATCTTCAAGGTTTTGAAGATTTGTCTTCAAGATTTTGAAGAAAATACAAGATAAATAGGATGTATTTTATAAACTGGAATCAAATATTGAAAGTAAAAGTATTTTCTTGTAGGCTTATTTCAGAATTTTCTCGTGCTGGGAAAAATATATTGTTACTTAAATTCTACAAAACGAATTTACTATTATTAATGGGAATTTTGTATTGTAATAAGTAGTAATAAATTGTAATATTATTTTATAATTCCAAATTATTAATAACAAATAAAAATTATTTTAGTTTTCAAAAAGCTCTTACATTACTTTTAAAAACGTCAATTTCAAGAGGTATCGATCACTTTCGAGCTCTTTGGAAGTACATCTTTGGAAGTACATCTTTGGAAGTACATCTTTGGAAGTACATATAATGAAACTACCTAAAAAAATTACACAATGTTCAATGTTTAAATTCCAAAAAAACAATAAGAATTATGTCTAAAAAATTTCATATTTGAGTTCCTTTGCTTTAAATACATAAAAAAACAATATTTTATATTACAACGATACAACCCGTCCCTTCCTACAATGATATTCACATAATACTCATATAAAAAGTATTCCAAATCTCAAACTGATCTCAAATAGTTCTTAAATTATCGTGCACACAAAAAAAATAACAGAGGGACAAGTAGCCCGACGACAGACAGAAAACTATTTTCGGTCAAACTTAAAATAATCTTGACAATGAAGGTGAAAATCAAGTAGGTGTGTCCAAAAATAATGCGAATGGCCAGATTGTCAATAAGAGTCTTTTGGCCACTATTCAAACAAAATTTCTTCTATATATTTTAAATAAAACTGCACAAAACGTAAGCAGCAACCATGTAAATAAAACTTTTTTTTCATAGCAAATGTTCAAATGTACAGTAAACAACGCCAATCAACAGATCAAGTAGCATTTTAACCGCAAGGTTATAATAGTTTAACAGCAAGGGCAGATAAAGTATTTTAATGTCTTGATTGTTATTTATTCATATAGCCAAAACCAATTAGTTTTGGTTCTGCTGTCACATATGTTCTCCTTGGTGATGCGCTAAACAGTGAAATCTAGATAACCGGTTACTGGGTATTAGTTACTAAGAAATAACGTGTTTCAGCAATAAGTGATTTCAGTAACTGGTGATTCAGATCACCAAATCACACAAAGACTTGACCTAGACCCAGTGAGTGATTGCGACTAGCTCATGCGATACGATGTAAAAAATAACCAGTGACTCAGTTAGTAACAAGATAACGCCATCAGCAAGAGTTATCTATAGTCGGTAATATTTTGCCTCGATAACGATAGTCCAAAAAGTTATTAAACAAGGGGGTTTGTTTCTCTGGGCTTATTATAGGGAGCGATTCAAATAGCATGTTGTTTTTGGTAATAAAATACTGTAGCAATTAATTTTTAGTAACAGGTTATATTTAACGGTGAAGCGATATCGACCACATAACTGGTTCTTACTAATATCCTCAACTATCGACTTAAGTATACGTTGATGTTTATGGCGCAACTCACATCGATTAGTCATTGTAGTGCCGTTACATGTTTGATCCAAACCTCTCTTATTTATCTTGTCTTACCTTGACTAACCTGTATCCCAAGCTAAGATTTTAAAACGTGATTATTACTTATTTTTTTCGTATTTTTTTTTTAATGTTTTACTTTTAAGATTTGCTAGAGAAAAAAAATAGTATACGCTACGATAAAATATTTATATGCATTATATTTATTATCGACTAGTGAAATAAACTCACTAAATTACTATTATCCATTGCTTTTCAACTGTGCAATCAGACTTGGATAATATCCTAATTAATAATTTATATGTCTAGGTTTTTATTATCAATTGAAATATCAAACGAGTTTCGTTAACATTTATTTTAAACATTATTATAAACAACAGGTTGTTCTACAAACTCCTCTTCATATTTATTACATCTGCAGCTAAATACGTGCTTGAAGAATGTATTGTAATCCTTATTACAATTGTACAATATAACAAAAAAGAATATAGGATTCATAACGCAAAGTAGAAGGCTCAGGCATATCCCCCAGAGTTGCCCTAAGGCAGAAACAAGAGGCCCTATGAAAACAAATAAAAAAACTGGCACACAAGACAGGAAAAATGTGTTAGTCAAAAGAAAAGGTACATTTTTTCCTATCCGCGTAATCAGTCAATCTTCGCTTTTTTTATGAGATGCACTATATTCATAACAACGATGAAAAATAGAAAAGCTAAATACGATAATGCTAAGAACATTTCTGATAGCTTGTACATCCTCGAATTGTAACAGGAGTCAACGTGAAGTACTCCACAGAATAGAGATATAATATAAACACAGAATATGAAGAATTTCAAATGGTTAACAAATTTGATGAATACATTCGGATGATACAGTTTCAGATACCAATAGGCCGTTAACAGTTCTATGAGTACAATATTGGATTGGAGAAAATTGTACTGCACTTGTTCTATTATACAAAACGCCACATTTTGGATGAAAGGTACGTATATCCCAATCCTAAGGGTGGTCGGATTGAACGCCATGAAAAACGTGTTCATTATACACCAGTTCAGAAGAATTACATTGTATTTTTCTTGACGTAATCTCCTGTATTTTATAATGACGAAGGCTATAAGTATGTTGGCCGCTATACACGCCAACGAAAGAACGAGATAGACTTCTAAAAACACTCTTAGAGTTGTGTCGACTGTGTATTCATACGATTCCCACGAGTCGGTGTCATTAGCAAAGGTGGTAGCGGTCGTTGCTAATTCTGTCGTCTCCATGCCCTACAAAATAATTTCAAATGTTAGGTATTATTGCTATTCGGATATTGATATCCGAATATCAGTATATGTCTATCTGAGAAAATATCGACTCGACTCGACTCGAGAGCAACTCCTGAAAGGATTTCTCTCAAAAAAGATGCAGAGAATAAAGAGCAACCACTCAGTGATATTGCAAATGTACGTGTCAATTTGAAATCACATCGCAGTTCTAGATCGGGAGCTATAACCGGGTGACACAAGATTATAGTATACCCCCTTTTTTCTATGTTTATTGAGACGAAATTTTCATAACAAATGTCAACTTTAGACATATGTTGTCGACGATGCTTATACAACTTCCGGTTCCATCAGAAGTGTTGTCAACTTTTGAATGAACTGCCCTATAAATTATTATATACATATTTGATTTCCTCAAAATGAGCTCAGTGATATCAATTAAATTAATTTTTTAAACACTCTATTTTAGTTTAAAATATTCATTAAATACTTTTTAAATTTACTGTTTAAGAACGTCATGATTACTTAATTCCATTCTCCATTCTAATAACCCTACTGACCCTATACAAATTCGATTGATGGTTGAAAACGACAAATTACGTTAGCTATGACGGTTCAAAAGAGGACCAAAACCCTTTTCGCCTAAATACTAAATACTATTTTTTAATAGCACCATATTGGTGCTGCAATAACATTCCAAATATTATTTGCGTGGTACTAATTCTACTCCATTTATGGAACATTACTACTCCATGTCTTATCAATAAAATCTAAATTACGTTATTTTTATATAAACGATTTATTATTTACAATACGTATTTTCATATAACAAGCTGGTATTAGAATTTTCTAGGGTCGCTAAGATTACGTTGGAGTGGAATTAAATGATCGTAGCAGACTTAGAAGTTGAAAATACTTTGTTCACTTGCAGAGTTTAATAGCAACTAAATTATCAAATTTAAATTTCCCAGCTTCCATTTAAATTTAGAAGTGCATTATTTTGTACTAAGATTATCTACTTAGTTAAATCGGCTTATTTTGGAACAAGGAATATATGGTAGAGTGTTGTAAAGACCTTTTATGGGCACATGGTATATACATACACGGTGTCAATTTGAAAACGACACAACATTTCAACATTTAATATTGACTAAACTAATGACAGTATCAAAATTTGGCGAAACACGTCAATTTACATATCAAGGGGATAACTTTTGAGGCATTTGTTGTCGTATTACTTTCAACCCCCTAACCCCCAGGGCACCTACCCATAAAATTTTAAATGGCAACCCCTATTTCTCTTACAACATTTCACACATTCGTGAAGTTAAGTACTTTAATTTTGAAAAAAAAAATTACGGAATTTATCTAGAATTGTAAAAGAAACTCAAAAATAGCAAAATAAATAGGGGTTTCCATTTAAAATTTTTGGGGTAGGTGCCCTGAGAGTTGGGTAATGAGGTTGAAAGTAATAGGACAACAAATGCCTCAAAAGTTATCCCACTTGAAGGTAAAATTAAAAGGTACCAACAGACTGAATAAAAATTGTGTAACTATTAAATAATAAAATATAAAAGTAACTATTACGAAACTTTTGGTGACTGTAAACTACATATCCTGTGTAAATTTTGCAATCATCAAAAGTTCCGAACTACTGAAAATTTATTTTGTCGAATTCTACTAAATTTAGCTGAAATTAATATTTTATGTCCCCATAAATACTTGATTATTGTAGTACTTGCCGGTAGAAATTTCGTCACTTTGAAAAAGTAAAATGAAAATGAAAATAAAAACAATAAAACGGCCGCCTGTCAATGTCACGTTTCTTCTATTCGAAATTTATCATTTTATTTTATTTTTCATCGTTTGAGCACCAATTCTTTGTTTAAGCACCATTTTTATAATAGTTATACGCTTCTTCGTACTACTCCTTTGACTTTATTAGAAGCAGGCTCGCCTTCGTCTTTATGGCTATTTCGTCTATTTTCTCCATTTTTCACAAAAAAAAAAATGAGTAAAAATTAACGTACAGGACAGATGTTAGTTTAATAAATAACTTCTAATTCTTATAATAAACAACTTAATAATATGAGGTGATTAAACAAAATTCAAAACAGTAGACTTCGATAACGTTCAACCTTTTAAAATTAAATAAGTTATGGCTCATTTATTGTCGAGTGCACTATCTGTTTTTCTCGTAAACTGATAGCTCATAAGTATAATTTATGTGAAGAGTATATCAATTTACTTGCCTTTACTACAGCCAGCTGCTTTATATCTTCCTTTTAAGCCAGAAATCAAAAATATAGTTTAACATACTAAGCATCGCGACATCGACACCTCGAACTTTTTTTTAGCAAATATATATATATCTTCTTTATTATTCATCTCTGATTTTGATCCATATATTTATATAACTGGTCTTTATTTTCATTATTTATGTTTCATTATTTGAAATTATGGCCGATTAAAAAATTATATTTGGTCTACTAAAACATCTGCATTAAAATTATTTTCAGACTACTAAATAGTCCATCTCTATTGAGGACATCTAATTTCACACCATTGAGGACATCTTGTAATGCAAATTAGAACAAACTGAAGTAAATATATATCTATTCATTAAAGTAATTGTTATTATTATTTGAATTCGAATAAAGCCAAATGGGCTGTGTACAAAACAATTTGTGTTTTTATTTGAAACCAAAAGTTAGTCTTACTTGTGCTGCACTAGGCGGAAATATTTTCTGAAAAGTACCTTCTTATGAACCAAGATAACGTTACGAGTTGTGCTTAAATAACAGTGGTGCCCATATTTAACATTTATTAAATAGGTAATTGACTTTTAATTTTCCTAGTTGTGCTATTATTTTATTTACTTATTTATAAAGACTTAAGTTAGGGCATTTACGTGTATGTATATTGTTTATTGTTGAGGTATTTAAATATATTTGTTTATTATATATTTTTTAATTTATTTGCAAAACAATCTACTCTACAATACAACAAAGTAATGAAAATAAAAATGTGATAAATGTAACTTGTTTTGAGAGGGATCCTGCCCATTATCAGTTCACCGTAGAATTATCTCACCAGATCCTCTGGCCAGTTTTTCTTCAGCCTTCTTTCGACATGTTGTTGGTTGCAGTGGCGGTGCGTGATATTTCAGTTAGCCATATCTTGAAAACGACGCATGGGACCCACTTCACTTTTTAAGTGATGACTATACACCTCTTACAGAAAGGATTTATAGTGAAAAAACCGTCAGCAAAGTTTGCGAAAAAATGTTCAAAAACACTGGAGCACTCCCTGGGTTCTCAGTAACGCTCTGTGGAATATTTGCAGTATATTTTTTTCATAATCTAGAAACAAATATAAGGTGACGTTTTTCGATTTGTTACAAAATATTTTTGTTTCAAAAAGTTATGGCCATTTTAATTTTGGGAAACAAAATGTTCCTATAAAATTAAAATTAAAATGGCCATAACTTTTTGAAAAAAATATATTTTGCAACAAATCGAAAAATGTCTCCTTATATTTGTTTCTAGATTATGAAAAAAAATATACTGCAAATATCAAACAGAGCGTTATTGAGAACCCAGGGAGTGCTCCAGTGTTTTTGAAAATTTTTTCGCAAACTTTGCTGACGATTTTTTCACTATAAATCCTTTCTGTAAGAGGTGTATAGTCATCACCTAAAAAGTGAAGTGGGTCCCATGCGTCGTTTTCAAGATATGGCTAACTGAAATATCACGCACCGCCACTGGTTGGTTGTATAGTTCCCTAATTAATTGGTTTTGATGATATGTGATGCGATTTTTGTATCTTGTGGCATATAGTTTTGTCACATCTTTGACTAAAAGCTATTCCTAAGTCTTCATGAAGTGTTTGATTAGAAATGTACCAAGGAGCATTTGTCAGACGCGGAGATTGTTTTTGATTGAAAAGTTTGGAGTATCTTTGTATTAGATGGCTTGGCGCAAGCTCTACGCCGTATCTCCATATCGGTTTTAATATAGATTTATACAATAGTACTTTACTTTGTGACAGTTGAAATCGTCTACCAATTAATTATCCAATTCATTTGTCTGGTTTTTAGAGTTAATTGTTGTTTTGCTTTTATGTGAGCACGCCATGTAAGTTTGTCATCTAAATAAAGTCCAAGGTACTTGACCTCGGATTTTACTGGTATTACAGCGTTGTTGATTGTAACTTGTGGACAAACACTACGTCTTATGGTAAAGGTAGTTTGAACAGATTTATCGCTATTGACTTTGACACGCCATTTTTTAAACCAGTCTTCCAAGATGTTTAGATGGATTTGCAGATTTGCAGATAACGGTTCTTCCAGTGACTGGTATGTCTGCAGTATAGACTAAATATAAAAATGGACCTAGCACGCTACCCTGTGGTACTCGGGGGCTAATTTTCAAAATTTTGCAGGATAGTGTTAGCCATCCCCGAATCCAGCAATATTTTTTGGAAGCGGGGGAATTTGGCTCAGGCGAAGGGAGACAATTTATTCCCTCCCAAAACCTTCCTAACTGGCAAGTCTGTAACAAGACTGTCCTCTGGCCACTTCTACTGGTGTTATGAGGTAGTCCCAATGTCGCGATGTTCTTGGCGAATCTGCGGCGTATTACTCCACTTTCTCTAAACTCCAAAGGCGCTCTGGCAAACAAATTGCCAGGTTTTCATATTTCGCGATCTTTTCTCGTTCAACCTTCTGAATGTTATGCGTAAGTGGAACTGCGATGTATTTGCATATGGTGATCCATTTTCATTGTTCCTTGTTATCACCATTTCGTGAGATTAAAAAAGAGTCCTCAAAGTATTCCACAGAATCGATCCCGCATGTCTGGAATTATTACTATTAAAATAATTACTTAAAAATGCTGAAAATTTAGAATTGGATATGAAATACATATATTTATTTATTGACATTATTTTAAACAGTTTAACCGAAAATGGGTCTGATTTCCTAATTTCTAGTGGCACCTGTATTTTCACTTGTTTTGCTTTTTTCTGAGCACATTATAATACTTCACTTGTCACTTTTTGACACATAAAGTCATTCATTTGATTTACACCTTTTGATCTTGAGTGCTTAGAGTGTATTAAAACGCTTCCATTTGGATCAAGTAGACGTAAAAAAAATATTATTAACTTTTTTGTCGATAGTTTCCTTTGTTAGTCGTTTAAATATTGCAAAGAAAAATTATCGTGTTTACTCACGTTTTTTACTCACAAATGGAAACGCAATTATCAAACAAGAATTAAAGAAAATAAATTTAAAAAAGGTGTTACCATTTCAACACTTCAAACAAAATTTCCTGAGTATTTGTTTGAGGTACCTGCACAAAACCTGTGCGGCAACAAAGTGAATAAATATTTTAACAAATATCGGTTGTTCTTCAACCGTGTAGTCATACTCTTAGAGAATCTCCTAAAGAATAATGCATATAGGTATGTGTCTGGTAGGTTTTTATTGTCAACAAAAATATAATTTCAACATTTCATTGTCATCAATATATATTTTAAGCATTATTATAAACAACAGATTCTTCTACAAACTCATCTCCATATTTATTACATCTGCATCTAAAAACATGCTTGAAGAACGTATTGTAATCCTTATCACACTTATACAATATAACAAAGAAGAATACCGGATTCATAACGCAAATTAGAAAGCTCGCGCAGATCATCCAGATATGCACAAGCAAAGGTAAATCTGGTCTTATGAAGACGAGCAGAAAGAGTGGCACACAAGATAGGAAAAATGTGTTAGTCAAAAGAAATGATACATTTTTCCTATCCACGTAATCACTCAATCTTTGCTTTTTTATGAGGTGCACTATATTTGCAATAATGGTGAAAAACATAAAAGCTAAATACGACAATGCTAAGAATAATTCTGCTTCAAATAACAACCTCGCATTGTAACAGGAGTCAACGTGAAGTACTCCACAGAGTAGAGTGATAATGTAAATGCAGCATATGAAGAATTTCAAATGGTTAACAAACTTGACGAATACATTCGGATGATACAGTTTCAGATACCAATAGGCCGTTAACACTTCCATAAATATAATGTTGGTTTGGAGGAAGTTGTATTCCAGTTGTTCCATTATACAAAACGCTACATTACCGAACGGTACATACATCTCAATTCTAAGAGAGAGCGGATGGAATGCCATGAAAAAAGGTGTTCACTATACACCAGTTCAGAACAATCACATTGGATTTTTTCTTGACGTAGCCTCCTGTATTTTATAATGACGAAGGCTATAAGTACGTTGGCCGCTATGCACACCAACGAAAGGGCGATATATATTTCAATAAATACTCTTATGACCGGATCAATTACGTCAAACGATTCCGACGATTCCAACGAGTCTGACTCATTATCAGAGGTGATAGTGGCCGTTGCTAATTCTGTGGTCTCCATACCCTACAAAATAATTTTAAATGTTAGGTATTTTTGTCCTTCGGATATTGAATGCTGTAGTAAGTGTCAATCTCAGAGACTATACTCGAGGAGAACTCCTAAAAGCGTTTCCCTCAAAAAGATGCGGAAGAATGAAGAGCAACTACCTAGTTATATTCCAAACCACATCACGGCTCTAGAGCGGGTGCTATAACAGGGCTATGGCATAACCCCTCTTTTTTTTCGCTATTTATTGAGACAAAATTTAATTTATACAATTTTCGGTTTCACCAGAAGTGTTACCAAATTCAATTTATTATACTTACAACTGTCAAATCTAACACCCTATATATTACTGCATATTTGAAATCCTTATAAATGTATGAGCCAAATGATATCAACTAAGAGAATTTTTAACACTCCAATATTGTTTAAACCATTTTTCAATTTTCGATTTATGAATGTCATGATTACACTTACAATTCTACTCTAAAAACCCTACTGATGCTTTAAAAAATCAGTAGATAATTGAAAAGAACGAATTACGTTGGCTATGACAATTCAAATGGGACCAAAATCATGTTCGCCCAAATAATTATTTTTAAGAGCAAATAAGTTGTTACTGATCAAATAATAAAGGCAAAGTTTTTCGGATTTTTTCCAATTTATGTGAGCTAAACTCTAAGCTGTACCTAAACTTTTGGGAGCATCCGAAAAGACAGAAGAGACTTATTATTAAATTCAACTGAAACCATAAAAAATTATTACCCCACCCACCGCCAAATGCATGGGGCAACATTAAACTTTGAAATCAGAATCTAATTTTTTGTTGCATTTTTTGGATTTCTTATAAAAAAACATACTCATTTTTGCACATCTCGGAACGTCCGATTATCTTTAAAAAAAAAACTCATTAAAATGAAAACGTGCTCGAATTTGTTACCTTGCTTCTCTTGACAGAGTGTGGATCAAAGTGTAAACTGGTTCGGAGACTCTGCAATATTTCCGGTGTTATTGTATTTAAAATATTACGTATTATTTCTTTCAAATCTTCAACATCGTTGGGTTTAGTTTCATAAGATTTGTTTTCAAAAAATTATCATCAATAAAACAATCAAGAAGGGTCAGATCAGTGACCTTGCTGACCACTCTAGTACCTCTGTCAAGTACAATGAAAACCAGTTCATGGAAATAGCATGTATTCAGTTAATCTCAATATTAATGTAACAAAATGTTAATGTATTATACATGTAAACGTTGTCATTTGTCACGAATAAAAAATGTTTCGGACAAATCTTACTTATGTCGAGGTGCTGAATCCAATCTGGAATAAATAATAGGGTTTCCGTTTGTAAACAATGATTAATTTTCCCATGACTCAATAGAACTTTCTGAAACGTTAAACTTATTTATTATTATGGGGTTTTAATTAAATTTTAATTCATATTATCATTTGAAATTGTATGATGCTCACCGTCTCACCCACTTGGAGGAATATCAGAGGTTAATATTGTTTTAGAAGAATTATATGTGATATATTTGTAAAATTTTCTAAATTCCCATTCTAAAACGTGTGGCCATTTCAGAACTTCTGGAACAACCGGAATATTAATATTATAAGTTTATTTTTAAACTTTAGCGTTATGCTATTTAAAAAAAAAATCCAATTATAATTATATTTTGTATGTCTATAAGATTTATGAGTTATCGAACATAATTTTTGAATATTTTCAATATCCCATTAAACACGAAACACGTTAGTTTTCGAGTTTCTATTGCAATTTTCCCACACTTTCGAATTTTTTGTCAAATGGTTGGTTGTATATAATTACTGCTAATCACGGAATCCCTTGATCTATCGGCAAGTTTTTATAAAATATACATTCTATGATAATTGTACAATAAACTTCATAATGTAAACCTTGTTGATGTAGAAATACTTATTAACTTTATATCATATACTTAACATTATCGAAGGAAATAGTCGGGGAGTTCATGACAAAAAAAAAAGTGTTTTGTAAAGGCCCATATTTCAATAGTGTCATATTAAGGGTGTTAACTGTTCCGTCATGTCATAACATAACTATTTAAATTTGAAAAGTGTTTCCCGCGACTCGCCCTACGGCAACAGGTGGAAGGGAACGACGAGCGGGAAACGCCGAAGGAAGACCTACAATGAGTCACAGTGTATCATATTGCGCACACATTTCGATTTCAAAAGAACAAACTTGGTTCACAAAGGTGTACATGGGAGTCAGCAACATCAGGTAGTGGAACAACTGGCGGCGAAAATTGTTTTTTTTTTGTTTTGCTTTTTGCAAAACAAAAAATGTTTTGTCAAGGCTGAAAATTTATACAAAGTGGTTAAATAGTCCAGAACATAACGCATCAGCACTCGATGTGAAAATAAGGTTTTATAAAAGCTGAAACTTTTGCACCATCAGTCAGCACTAGTGTTAGAGAGACTTGTTAGATTCATTTATTTGTTCTTTGTGACTGTTTTCGTAAACCGTTTTTTTTTTTAGTGCGTTTTAAAAATGACATTAATTTTGAGCAACGGTGTGCTATCAGGTTTTGCTTCAGACTTGGACACAGTGCAACGGATACTTTTGCAAAACTTCAACACGCCTACGGAGACAGTGTTTTTTTCAAGAGGCCAGGTTTTTCGGTGGTTTAAAGCATTCTCACAAGGAAGAGAGTCGATTGAAGATGAACCATGCAACGGAAGGCCTTCATCTTCAAAAACCAATGAAAATGTCGATGGAATACGGGATCTTGTGCATTCAGATCGTCGGTTCTTCAAAAACTTCGAAAAAGGGTCATGCGTGTGAGACCAAACATCAAGAACAACTGGATCACGACAATGCACCTTATCACACAACCATTTCAGTAAACGAATTTCTACCAAGTAAAAAACATTCCTGTGGCTCCTCAGCCTCCTTATTCGCCTAACTTGAGTCCTTGTGTCTTTTTTCTCTTCCCGAGATTGAAAAATCACCTCAAGGGACATCATTTTGGGACTATAGAAAACATTCAAACGGCTGTAACCGACCAGCTGAAGGCTATTCCAGTATATGAGTTGCAGCACTGCTATGAGGAATGGAAGAACCGTCTCCAGCGCTGTGTGGCTTCCCAATGAAGTTATTTTGATGGAGACAATACAGAATTATAATTCTATTTGAATAAAAAAAAAATTGAAAATCCTACTTGTTGCTGTCTGTTGTCTGAAAATTCCGAATAGGTGTTTTAAGCATAGCAAAAAAATATGTTATCACGATTCGATTTGAAACAGATGGTAACATTCTAATAACTAGGATGGCTGAGATTAAGCAAATCTAGCAATTCTATCAATATAAGAACTTCAGAAAATTCAATATTACTCAATGATACTGCAGTACTTACTAGAATGTCATAAACTGTTTCAGAACAGAATAATTTGTTCTGTTCATGAAATTATTTATGTATCTACTACTAGGCAGAATTACTTACAGAGTCTACTGAAGATCTGAAGAGGACACTGGAGAACTAGCATAAAAAATAATTAATTAAGGGTACTCTATATTCTTATTTTTAAATTTCTGGAGCATAATGTAGACTTAATTCTAAGACAAAAAAACACAAAAAATGGTAGATCGATTTCTATTTGTTCCAAAGTTACAGGTCTACGAAATTATAAACAACAAATATATGCAGTTAAATCCGAAAAACAAACTGAATTAAATTTTAAAAGTTCTATACTCCTTGCTAAGTACAACTTTTAGAATAGTATAAAAGCACGTATGCCAATAGATGAAACGACACTTCTTATTTGACGCTTTGAGTCTCATGAACTTTTTTTGAATAGATAAGTCTCAAAAAAAAACATAGAAAAGCATGCTCCACGCGTCGAGTAGTCATGGTAAATTAGACCTTTTTTCATGTAAATAATCAAGAAGTACTATTAGCGATTTTTTTAGTAAATAATTGACATCGAATTCTTACTCAAGACCATCGTAAACTAGTTTGTACCAATTTTCATTGGGTTTGAATACAGGGTGTTGAAGAAAATTTAACTTTAAAACAATATACATTTTTTCAATCAATCATCAAAATGGCATTAATTTTAAATTATGAATTTAATTAAAAACGACAAAATGGATTTTTTATAAACAATGGCGGTATTATTTGGAAATTATCTGCAACTTAATATTTTTCACAATTCTCTTGTTTATTTGACGATTTATTTTTAAGAACAGAAGGACAGTGGGAACGACTAGAAACGGTATTTAATTTCTGTTGATATTAACAATAAATGCTTCCATAAATTAGAAAAAAGAAACATCCATCCAAACGTAGTTAATTAATTAATTAATTCCTATTGTTACGTTATTTAAAAAAAAATTATTAGTGAATAGTTTAACAAACTTTTTTTTGTTAAATAAATAAAAAACAAACTATATCAATAGAAATTAAATAATATTTTTAGTCGTTACCACTGCCCACCAGAGAACGTTCAAAAAAAGGTTAAGTTGCTGATAATTTCCAAATAGTGCCACAATTGCTTACAAAAAAACAACAAGTTGCCACTTACAATGACATTTACAATTTAAATGCCATTTTGATGACTCATTGAACAAATTGTATCTTAAATTTCTATTTTCTCGAACATCCTGTATTCAAACCCAATAAAAATTGGTACAATCCAATTTACGGTACCCTGAGTAAGAATCTGATGTCAATTATTTACTAAAAAATCACTTACAGTATTTCTTGATTTTCCGCATGAAAGAAGAACTCCTAGTTGGCTGTGACTTTACTCAACGGGATGCGTGGAGTACGCAATTTTTATGGGATGCTTTTTTATGGGATGTGGATAGACCTTAAGTGGGACACACTGTTATATATATATATATATATATATATAATATATATGTTATATCGATTTCTTATATAACATATATATATACATTAATAAACTAAAGAAAAACGTGTTTAAGATACAGTAATCTTATGATAACGAATGTTATTACATCAATAAATAAAAACCTAGACACGTTTTCCACTAACATACACTATACGTGTACTCAACGCCCGAATGCCGCAAAACGCGTTGGCATTATAAAGAGATGATTAAAACTTGTATTTATTTGAATAAAATGTTCATTCTGACTCGAGATTTTTATATACTCAAGTGCTGCTACATCAGTATACAGCACACAAGTATTCTCGTCAACCGTTTTTCCCAGGTGGCCAATTGTGGGTATACGATGGCGCAGCGTATGTCACATCCCGATTGCTTGACTGTAATTGAACTTGATTATAATTAAACTGACTTAACTAGCCATAATAATACGAGATCCGACCGCGTCATTTCTGTTCTCACATAAAAGTAAAATGCGATGTGTCCGAAATTAAAGGTCATGTATTCAAGATCATATAAACACATACATATATGTGTAACCAAGATCAAGCCGAGCCGAGCCAAGGTCAAGCAGCCAAGGGTAACTTAATTATTCTGGCCGTAATTTTCAAAAGACAAATTTCAAAAAAATGTGCATCATTTGTCTCCTTCTTGTTAATTACACAGCACCACAAAAAAAAGTGAAATGTACCTCTGGCCAAACTTGGTGGATTATATATTTTGGGGTCGCTGAATCCAAAGCCCGTTTTGCCTCACCACGTCACAATTTTTTTTATTCTTAATAAGCTGCGGGAAAATGGCAAAAAATGACAAAAAATACCCTAGAACACAATCAAACCTCATAACCCTTCAATAACTTCATACCTCTAATCCCAATGCCCAGTCATTGTGCAGTCATCCAAATCGGGTATTTTGGTCATAAATGGCCAAGAATGTTCGAAAATGGCTTCATAAATGGTCTAAAAATGGAGGATTTCTACCACGGCAAACTGCACGCCAGACCCCTAATAACCCAATGGCCCTATTTTATAAGTTAATAACTTCGAAATACCATGCTATTGGTCCGATCGCGACCAAATTCAATAGCACTTGAAACCACATTAATTGTAAAGTACATGTCAATTTTGCAGCAATCGAAATCCGATGAATAAAAATGCACTTATGGTGGGCCAAACGAAATTTAAGTTTTAAATCCTAACTACCCCGTAATCCATCGGGTCAGTCCTAAAATTTAACTGTAAGGAATACTTACGAGCACCAATATTTATGCAAAATTTCATCTCAATCCGATCATTACAACGCGAGTTATAATGCGTTGAAATCTGCGTACACACGAACGTACATACTTATGTATGTAGTGTACGTACACACATACGTATGTAGGGGAACCCGGGGCAGAACGGGGTACTTAACGTTTGAAATTATTTTTAGCGAAAATTTACCAAAACAGATCCTTACAAATTCTTTTGGAGATTTTATTTAGCGTTATCTCCAACGTTTGTTACAATCATCTTTCATTAATACCTTTTCCCTATTTTATTATTTAGTTTTTTATCAAATTTTGCAATATTCAGGCGAGACAGAACTGGGTAGTGGTTAAAAACTCAGGCAATACTCTTTATTGATGCATAACAAAACTTAAAAAAAAAACATTGCGTACAATACAAAACATTTTGAATAATAAAAAAATGTGCCTCTATTGGCATTGCTCGCACGAAAACACAGTTTCATCATCTTCGCTATCTATTCCTGCACAAGAATTATGCGCCCATTGGGGACACAAACTGCATGTGACCCACCCTTCCGTAGATTTGGAATAGAAGTATTGACAATATAGGAATATATTCACTCAGCATCCTCTTCTTCAGGTGATGACTCGGAATGGGAAACATTAAGCCTGCCTTGTTTTTCTTTTCTTTGTTTTTTTTTTTTTCACTGGCAGCCTTGCTTTTTCTTTCTTTCTTTTTTTCCTCAACGTCAACGAAGTATGTCGCTTCAAAAAATATTTTCATCCACGTCTCGCCGGCCATTTCGGTGTTGCAGTTGAATCTATTATTGCAGTTGTTTCGTAAAGCTAGTTGATAGGCCAGCTTTCGAAAATCGTCATTGTTAAGCCAAACAATCTACTTTCCATATCGGTTAGGTATCGCACTAATTCTAACTCCTGTCCTGTGAAAACACATCCAAATTTTCCAACAGTTTTGTCAATTTTAAAATTTTCACCATTTTGCCGTTTTTTAGCGATGTAGCGTTCTAAAGTGATTTGGGGACCATCAAATTGTTGCGCTGCTCTTTTTGTACTCCATTTCACGATTAAAAACATCAAGAACGGCTTGCTGCGTTGATTCCGAAGACCAATTTTGTCGTTCCGTTTATCTTACGTATGTTCGGAACATCTACAATAGAATAAGTAACTAAAAAATATATAATCAAAATGAATTAAAAAAAATACTGATAATATCAAGAATAAAATTTAACCGTCAGCAAATACGTGGGCAGAACGAGGTATACCCCGTTCTGCCTCTCCCTATTCTACCCCAAGTGCATGCATCGTGGTTTTTTCTAAATAAACAACTAAAGGGTTTAAACTAATCATTTGATTTTATGAGGGAAATGTACCTTAAAAGAGAGGCTTTTTTCTATACTTCATAAAATGTACGGCTCTGAAAATAAACACTTACCGTTGTTTGCAAATTTGACAATTGAGGAGCTTGCTGCAAGAACAAGGCAGCTCCATTTTCAACGCGTGACGAGGTTAGCTGCTTATAATTTCGATAAAAATATTAGACGTTATGTAACGCAAATTCGACGCAGCTCAGCATATGTCAGGATGTATACTCCATGCACTGAGATGTGTGGAATTTGCGTTAAATAACGCCTAAAATGTTTATCGTTATAAGCAGCTAACCTCGTCACGCGTTGAAAATGAGCTGCCTTTTCTATCCTATTTTATCCTCTCACGGTACTCTATCGAAGGCAGTATTCGTAGTTTTGATTACATTTCGAGTGGCGGCCTTCTGCCCGGAATATTTGAAACAGTACCCCGTTCTATCCCGGTACCCCGTTCTCCCGTTTCCCCTACGACTTGACACAGGTATGGCTATTTACTAAATCTTCTAGCTAATTTAGAAGTCGTAGAGGCTAAAGTTCGAACAAGACTTCGAACGTGAGAGAATAAAAACCACGTTAATCGAGACCCGAAACTTACGAGGCAAAGGGACACAAGAACAAGCACTATAAGTCGTAATGTTATTGTGGTTAATGGGTCTGACCTTGCTTTGGCTCACTACCAATTCCAGGCATGAATGAGTGAGGATTCGGGGTGTCACTTCCGTAGGCATTTCGAAGTTATTAACTAAAATGGCATTGTTATTGGGTTATTAGGTGTCTGCCTGAGTTAGCCCTGGTACAAATTCTCCATTTTTCTACCATTTATGAACCGATTTTTCGACCATTTTTGGCCATTTAGGGCTAAACTACCCGTTTTGGATGACTGCACAACTTTGGTTTGAGGTTATATGGTTAATTGGGGTATTTGGGGCTTATTGATTGTGAGGGCCATGATATTAGAGGTATGAAGTTGCTGAAGTATTGGGTTGTGAGGATTGATTGTGTTCTAGAGTATTTTTTGCCATTTTCCGCAGCTTATTGAGGATAAAAAAAATTGTGACGTGATGAGGCAAAACGGGCTTCGGATTCGGATTCAGCGACCCCAAAAACATGTGATCCACCAAGTTTGGTCAGAGGTACATTTCACTTTATTTTTGTGGTGCTGTGTTATCACATTGTGATGGAAACGATTGATTAAATATTTAAAAGTGGGTTGTCGCACCCTAGTCTGCCGCGACCCTTTTATACCGCATTCGTCAAAACTTGACTATTGTCACACGATGACATTTTCGAAACCAAACTCGAAATTCCGGCGTCGTATTTTCGGGATAATTTGGACAATTTTAAAGTTAGAGTATCAGACGAGACATCATCTACATCAAAACGTCGTTGTTCTAAACAAAATTAGAAATCGGACCGGAACCGTTAGACGTCTGCCGGTGGAGCGCGAACGGACGTTTCAACGACCTCTGCTTAAGTGGGACCTCGATCCGTTTGGGCCGCTATGTATATAGAAATACAGTGTGATAAAATGCAAATGCGTTTTTGCAATGCAAACAGTTTCATATTTTTCGTCCAATTTCCCGAAAATCCCCGCTAAACACTATTAAAAGGACGCGGCTGGGCGAGACAATTTTTATTACACTTTCCTTTTTTTATCCGAGTGACGGTTCGGCCTAAAAATTAAAAAAAAACTGCGACCAAGAAATATTTCAATGATTACGGGTACTTTCGGTCGGAATACATGAGACACCCTTTGAGGCCCTTTGATTAAGCATACACGACCTTTAGTTAGCAATACATCCCATTCTATTTCATACCCGTACCCGTAATCAAAGAAATATTTCTTTGATTACGGGTACTTGCCACCGGAATAAATGAGACACCCTTTGATGCTCTTTGATTAAACATATACATACAAGACCTTTAATTCCCGACAAGTCGCATTCTTTTTCATTATGAAGACAGTAATCTTATCACTCGGTGAGATCTCGGACTAAAGGAAGTATGCAAAATAAGGCTTTTCGCTTCTTATTCGATACCGTGCGATAAAATAAAATGCCAGTGAAAACAATTTTTCACAAATATTTTTTATGAACGAATTTATATAGACATAAACTGTGCCCCGATGTGAAATGGTAGCCTATTTGCAAAAATAACTGGAAGGTGTCTTCTTTTCCTTAAATATAATATAATCATTTTCAATATCAATTTTTTCCTTTACCGTTACTGTCTTACTATTAATCGAGTTATAAAAGTTACATAATTTATAATCATCAAAACGTCCCGGTTTCAGGTCTATTAAAAAAATAAATTTCAAAATCAACATAATCGCAGAAGTAATTATACAATTTTTTGTTTTGCCATATTTCAACACAGTATAAAAATATTAAATAATTTTAGAGCCGTCAGTACAAAGAACAAACTGCAACAGAAAATCTTACTGATTTATTCAAGGAATACAAAACGTATTGAGGAACTTGTAATGTAATTTTTTAACAGAAGCATTGTTGCCCATATATTTGAAAAATTAATAATGTAATTTTACGTAATTACAACGGACTGTCTAGTACAAATTAACAAAAAAAAAACCTGGCGTATTATCTGAGGATAATTTTCAGAGAAAAAAATTAACCTTGTGATAAATAAGTCAAACACTAACAAAAAAAGATTTTATAAACTAAGCACAAACACATTAATTCTGTATTTTTTTCACGATGCATTAAAAGAACACAATACATGGGAACATATACATAAAAAGGCTGGTCAATTCACATTAAAAAAGAATCCCCAGTAATGTTTCATGTTGATGTAAAGCGTGTTTATTCAAGAACATAAGAACCTTATTTTTCGTGCGTTTTTAATTATTGTGGATCAATAAAAAAATTACCTTTATTTCATGACAGATTACGTTGACGTCAGCTGATTGGGATGAAAATGGAGGATGATAAGGTTTATGTATATTCTAGTGTTACTGGCGTTAAATATACAGTAGTGTTGGTGGAAAACCTGTTCGGGTTTAAATTTGTTTCCACCGAAGATTCCGATCTCACTGTAGGAGTGTACCTAAATAATTATTTATTATATTTTTTGTATTAAATGTATGTGTTATTGTTTTTTATGCATCAAAATGTTTGTATTATAATATTTAATCAATACTTACTTGTATTATACAGGGTGGGCCATTTTAATCTCCCCACCGGAATTTCTCAGAACCTAAGCTAGATACGAAAAAACGTTTAGACAAAAGTTTGAGGGGGCAGAGGGGACCACGCACTGGTGCCAATGGCTTTGACCTGGAACCTGATTTTCAAGGTTATTTCAAGGTCAAAGTAGTTTTTGAAACGGGAACACCTACTTTTGACTTCGGATTTGAAAAGAGCGGGAAATATTACGTCCAAAACAGTACTTGTCAACAAGGTCATGGCAAGGTTGAATAAAGGTCAAATTTTCGAAAATTGTTAAATAACGAGGGCTAGCTAGGTATCATCACCTTGACAGAAACATCATTTTCGGCGAATTTCTCTTTCTTTTTTTTCAAATCAGAGATCAAAAGTAGGGTTTCACGCTTGATAAATCACTTTGACCTTGAAATAACCTTAAAAACCGTGTTTAACGTCAAGGTCATTGGTACCAGGAAGTGACCTTATTCGACCGTGACAACTTTAATCAGAAACAGATGCCCCCTCTGCCCCTCCAGGGCAGAGGGGGCCACGCTAGAGAGGGCCACTTTTGTCTAAACGTTTTTTTCGTATCTAGCTTAGGTTCTGAGAAATTCCGGTGGGGAGATTAAAATGGCCCACCCTATATAATAGATAAGAAGATAATATGCATGGAGTGTTTTAAAGCCAAAAGAAGTTTAAACATAAATCAGGTGTTTTTTTACTGACTTGCTTAAAGTAAAAGTAATTTTGAAAATTCAAGGAAGTCTGTTTAGAAAAGTAAATAAATGGTCAATGTTTGTGTAGGATGGGAATACGTGGTGTATGTTTCAAAAACCATAAGGTGGGGTTATTTTTTCTTGGAAAGGAATTTTAAGTTCTTTTGTTTTTGTTGTATTTTTGATTTGAGAGTAATAAGGTTAAAAAAATTTTGTGGTTTCTTTTTTTTTTATAATGGATTTTTATGGAAAAACGTGTTGAAATATTAATAGGTTAGTTGGGGCCCTTTATTATTTTTTGTTAATATCTTAAAGGGACCTAGTTATGCAAAATGTGGAATGTGTAAGAGTGTATGTAAATAAGTTAATTTAATTTTTTATTAGATATATATTTGTCCACTTAATAGAAGATGTGATATGAAGTGGCAGGGTTTGAAAAAAAAAGTAGTGTTATTAAAAAAATCGGTGGCATTAGTGCTTTAATGTTTTTTATTGTTCATTTACTAAAATGAATTTTTCACTTTATGGACGCACGTATTAAAAAAAATAAGGACCATCCATAAAAAAGTAAACAAATCTGGCTATGAACGACAGAGACGGAAATGGCAGTTATGTTGAAGTTCGAAGTAAACTTTGTTGTTGTCAAACTTGACAAGTGGCTGTCACAATTAAAAAAATAAATAATAGCTTTCACATAATATAACAGCCTTGACAATTAAATATGGTTATAAACTTAAGATTAAGAATAGAAATACGTCTATTTTTGCTCGGCCAACTTTGATGACGTTTTTTTTTTTTTGGATGGTTCGTTGTAGCCCATCCGGCAAATGAATAAGAACCAACTTATTTTATTTTCCTTGACACTAAATATATTTTGCTGTATATAATGAACAACATACAAGAAACAGCATTCGAACCACAGAAATCGCACATATAATATATATGTAAGAATCAGTTTACATGCCCATAAATAGAGAGTGTCTATTTTTTTTATCTTCGAATCAATATTATCCTCATTTTTTAAAGATAGTCGTTTATGCTTTTCTTTGTTTTAAAAGGCATTATTATGTCGATAGCAGTTATCGACTGATAGCAGTTCTTCTAACTTTCATGTCGCTTTTAAGATGCAATCGCATAGCCTGCTGCGATTTTTTATACCCCCGAAATTCAATATGAGCATTTGGCGATTTTTTTTACTTCGATTCTGAATCCACAGAATTTGAATCAGGAGTCCTCAAAATACCTATATGCAAAAATTGACCAAAAAATAAATAAGGTGTTTCATTCTGTAGACATTTTTTAAGTTCATGAGTTCTCTCTCTACAGTTTTTTTTTCTTGGAGGTGCGTATTAATATACTGAAAACAGGTTTAAGAAGTATTTTGGAATGTTCGCAATAATAGTTGCCAAATTGACTGATATTTTTGTTCAAATTTTGCATATGGGGTTTTTGAAGAATCCTATTAATGCTATGAATTCTGATTTTAAATAAAAAAATCGCTAACTGGTCATATTGAATTTCGGAGGTATAACAAATCTTAGCAAGTCCTCAGGTGCTGCATCTTGAAAGCGACGATAGGGTAAGAAAAAAGAGTTTTCAATGTTCTTTTAAACAAAAAAAACTGATTATCTTGAAAAATGATTATATGGATTTGTACATAAATAGTCATTAATGAGTAATAAAAAAGTAAACACTGTGTATTGTTAGAGACAATAGTCATTTATCATAAACGATTCTCTAATTTGTAGTTTCTATTGGCACCAATTAATTACTAAAATCTGTTAGCCTTCGTCACATTTTGTCACATTATTAGCAAGTCACATTTCGCAATACTAAAATGCATTTCAATCATTACGATACAAATCAACTTACCTCTAACTTTTTGGCATCCTACTTAGTTTCAAATAGTGTTTTTAATTAAGTTCGCTGGTTGTAGATGTGCTGCTGTCAATTTTCGAGCATTTCGATCCATCGCTAACAGCACACACACGACTGCGTGTTGCTCTTATCGCCCACCTCGTTACTAACGTTCCCAGAAGATTGTGCTTCTACACAATCCTAACTTTTAAGGTCATCTCCATACGCCGCGTGCGACTGATGCGATATGAAAAAATTATTCCACTCTATCAACAATCCGTGAAACGCTCTTGCGAATAATTTTGAGTCGCGTTGCGCAAGCGAAGTCTGCACTTTCGTATTGTACAGGGTGATCGATTTATCATAGGATGCGAGTTTTTCTCAGAAATGGCTGAGAGAAATTACTTTTTATGAAAGGTAATTCAATTTTACCTACCTCACTCAAAATTAAGGCAATAATAAAATACATTTTACTCAAAAAATTTTTTCAGCAATATACCTTTTTTTACTTTACCATTATAAAGGTATATATATTATGAGTTCTTTTTTCTATTTAACATTTTTTTGTATCTTAAATAGTTAAAAAGTTATTGTCGATTTATTATAGAAGCCCCCCCTGTTTTTTTCGTAAACTGCTTGCTAAGTGAATATAATTTCTGTATAAGAGTATTTTAATTTACTTGTTTTTACCAAAAATTAAGACGGAAATAAAAAAAATATAGCTTAATGATGCTAAGCGTCGCGACGCCTCAGTTTTGTTTGTGATATACGTACTTACCTGTTTTATTATAAATTTTTCATGTTTTGATTATTTCAAAAGGTATGACCGATTTCCTGGTGAATTCCGCTATAGTAAATATTGTAACATTTAAAATTGCATTTTTCCAACGCTATTGCTCGTTCAATATACATCTAAGTAAATTTGTTTTCATGTACAACAAAGGTTTTAACAGCTGAAATATTCTATAATTTATAATAAATAGATATCTTTAGACACCTAAACAATAAACAATATACAAATTTCCTAACTGAAATATTTACAAAGAAGTAAATAAAATAACAACATCGGGTAAAATTAAAAGTTAATTATTTAATAAACGTCCAACACGAGCATTATTGTTATTTAAGTACAACTCTAACGTTTCCTATGTTCATTAGGAGTTACTTTTCTGAAAATAGTTGAACCTAGTTCATCACAGGCAGCAGTGATTTTTTGCTTCAATCAAAACACGTTTTTTTTGTGCACAACCCATTTGTCTTTATTCGAATTCAAAGAATAATAAAATTACTTTAATAAATGCGTAGGTATGTATTTACTTCATTTTTCACCAAAAAGTTAAGCCAAAAACTGTTCTTCACACATACTTGCACACTTACCCTAAAGTAACACTCAGAGAGGCATAAAGAAAACTAAATTAAATTTGAAATAAAATGAGATCATTTCAAAACTTCATAAATGTTAAGATTATAAAATGCTAAACACGCAAGAGTTAAATTCTGGTAGTTTTTAAAGTTGAATACGATTTATTACTCAGTTCTTATTTACATACATTATGTCCTCAATGGTGTGAAATTTAGAATCAAACTATTTAGTAGGTTGATAATATTTTTATATAGACGTTTTAGTAGACCAAATAAGATTTTGGTAATCGGCCATAACTTTAGAAATGATGACAATATTAAAAAAAATAAAAAAACCCTACGAATCATTTTTATACTTCGTTCAAAAACATTTATCGGTCGTAAACGTTGTGTAATATTAAATAAGAAACAATTGTGAACTTTTATATAGACGTTTTAGTAGACCAAATAAGATTTTGGTAATCGGCCATAACTTTAGAAATGATGACAATATTAAAAAAAATAAAAAAACCCTACGAATCATTTTTATACTTCGTTCAAAAACATTTATCGGTCGTAAACGTTGTGTAATATTAAATAAGAAACAATTGTGAACTTGACTTGTGAACTGATGCACCGTAAAGTATTTATTTAAATAACACTATTTGTTCTTAAAAAAAATTGTGTGAACGTCATTTCAAACTTCAGGAAATCAGTACATTTGGAATAAGTTCTTGCGAAATACAAACCACTTCATTAATACTGTTTCAACGATAAATTAAGTAATTGAAGTGTGCCACCTGTACTTGTAATAATAATAAGGCCTCGAAAATTAAACGCTCATATTTTAGCAAACCCCTTTCTAAAGCTTTATTTGTGTATATACATTTTTTTCGTATTCGACTAAATTGTAGGTAATTCATAAGTTTCAAAGGAACTTTTAAAATACGAAATGAAAACAAGGAGACAGTGAAATAAAATACGGTTTATTATGGACACAAATCAACTGTTTTAACTTAACAGTTTGGGAAAATATTCTGTTTTTCATTTCAATATTGTAATGCTCAATATTATTCAGATAGAAATTGTCAGCTATGTCTATATAAAATGGAGCATATTGTGGAAATTTTTTTTATAATCAGGGTAGGGTGTCCGAGAAATGAATGTACAACGTAGTAGTCGTAGAGATTCCTTCATTCAAAATAAAAAGATTTAGGTCAACTTGCATATAGCCATAGTTGCTTTGTTTATCCGCTGCAGGGCGTTCGATTATATCAGAGGAAATTTTCGTAGTAGAAAATAAGTTTTCAATTTTTAAACGATAGCTGCACTAGAGGAAAACAAGGTCTCCAACTATTTCTGGTTACTATATTTACTAGCAGTCTGAACACCTATTCATTTGAATATTATTTTTATTAGCTAAACCGCTCATCCAGTCAACATTTTGCTAGAGGTAAAAGAGTTTCTGAATGAAGTAACCTACTCAGTAAAAACAAGTCGGTAGCCATTACTCGTGCAATAGAAGGATATAAGTAGAGAAGTACACTCCTCATTAATTATAAGATGTCTCTACATTTTTGAAAAAAAACCCTGTAGAAAACGGTGCTTGTGGGTTTAAAGCCATACCTCAAAAATTGTTAAAATCGGTCTCCGCGTTTTAGAGCAATTAAACACAACTTTAATAGAGCTATTAAGCAACTTTGATTATATGCAAGATGGCCTTAATCGTTTTCTTTTAGGTCAAGGAATATCTACTATTCCGTTGGACACTCATCAGACACTCCCGGACATCCTGTATATTCCGACTCAATTTCTGCTTTTATGCGGATCAGATAAACAAAAAAAAAACAAAAGAATAATAAAATAACAACATTGAGCAATAAATCCCAATAAAAATAATAACAGAAACTTTAAACTTGTAGAAAACTGCTCATCAATATCGAAACAAACGGCCACAAAAAAGGAATTGACGTTCACAGCTGATGTGTCATGGAGAAGTGGCAACAGTTTAAAAAGCAGAAGATTAAAACGCAATAAAATATTTACTATTGTATAATTCGTGTTAAATATATCGTTTGGTGCACGAAGGTCATACGGTCGAAGAATAAACACAAATATTCTGGCGTTCTGCAAACTGTGCGTGCATGGAAAATTAAATGGAATAAATATCATCTCTACTTAATCAGGAAATCCAGAAAAAAATATATTGCCAATATATTTTGCAGTGTCATTAAAATACAATACCAATACGGTTGCTTTTTTGAGTTTATCAAAAAAAAAAAAAATTGCCTATGGCCATCATAAAAAAATTCCAAAATTTCTTATGATATTTATGTAAGTACAGGTATATAGAAGATTAAACTTTTGCAGTGTCATTAAAATACAATACCAATACGGTTGCTTTTTTCAGTTTATCAAAAAAAAAAAATGCCTACGGCCATCATAAAAAAAATTCCAAAATTTCTTATGATATTTATGTAAGTACAGGTATATAGAAGATTAAACGTTGAATGCTAAAAATTAACAATGTTAATTAATTTTTCATAAAACCATTTATAGCGATAATATATTATATAACAAGTATAAAATATTTTTTTCATTTTGGACTTTTATAATCCAAAATAACGCTTTTCAACATTTTCAGAAACAGGAAGTATGGTATTGAAAAATATCGGATAATGGAAGAAAATTCACTCCATTGCCTCAAACTTTAATCACTCTGTAAATATACATATGTACATATATGTATTTCATACATACATATATCAATTCGTAGAACTGACTCAACTAATAAGAATCACCATAAAATAAATAAAAGGTTATCACCCGGGTTCAAGTAAGCATATGTAGTATTTTCTATTAACTGAGTTGTATCGTCCGTGACCTTGATGTACAAGGTGTCCACTTTGTTCATGGGATTACATTTCTAACTTCTGAACAGTAAGAAACAACAGTCAGTCAAATTTGATAAAAGTTGAACAATTTATTTCTCATGAAATCGATGTGTTCAGATTTATGCAAAATATCATATCGGGAGTCAGAGGATAATCCAGGATAAGATTGTCGAATCGGCCCCAGAAAGCTTTAGAAATTTCGAGACTATATACATGTTCCTGGTGCTAAAAGTAAAATTTAGAGTTGATTCACAGCCTCCTAACTTCCTCCCTCACACCCCTACCACGGAAAATATGTATTTTTGTGGTATTTTAACATTTTGTAACCAAATTAAGGAAAGTATGGAAAAACTGCTGTGTAGGAACAAACGCTATTGTTGTCGTCATATAAATACTGTGAAACATGAAAATTGAGGTTAAAAGTGCACTAAAAAATACACGGCTATGGTTATGTATTGACGAGACATTTCCAGCAAATAAAAGATGTTATTTTACAATTCAATCCTGCCGAAGCTGCAGCTATTAAGGAGAGCCAGACCAAATTTCAATATGTGCCCGTTGAAACAACTTTAAAAACTATTCATAGTAGGGGGAAGTTCCTTAAGGGGCGTACAAACCTGCACATGCATGCGGTGAGAAGCTACGCATATGCGTGCGTACTCAATCCATTCGCGCTCAGAGCATTCGTTGAAACTTTTATCGCCGCATATGCGTGCGTGCTCAAATCACTCCATCCATGCGTGGTAAAAATGTCTAAAGAGTTGGTTATGGTCAGTGCCGCATTTGTAGTCATTAGTAGTTTATTAAAAAAAGAAAAAAGATAAGAAAAATAGACGATGGTGGATGGCGCATTTATTTAAAAGAAGAACTCGACATATGAGCTCCGATTTATTAGTACGTAGATTTGGCTTTAGAACCAAATACCGGACAATTTCAAAAATTTGTACGTATGCCATTAGAAGACTTGGAATACCTAATGTAATGAAAAAGATACAGTGTTAAGAAAGGCCATATCTGCTAAGGAGCGCCTAGCTGTAACATTAAGTTTCCATATTTAATTCTTTTGAAATTGTTTCCCATGTATCCTCTTTCTTCGTTTTTGAACAATAGAACTTATTTTTTGGATCCCGTAATATAGGGATTTTTTCATATAGATCTATTAATTCCATACACTGTTCATTTGACCACTCCATTTTCCAGCGTCCAGCCACAAATACATATAAATATGTCAACAACTCCGCACTAGTCTCGCTTTAAACTAGAACGGCACAAAAAACCCGTCCAAATTGAGCTCCAAAAAAACTAACGACCCGAAAAAAATAAAAAAGACAAAAAACCAACTGCAACATTCAATACAACAGCGATTCCGTCATCCAAATCAAGGACCGGGAATGTAACAATTTGTTTAATTTGCCAAGAAAATAACGATGAAGATTGGATACGCTGCCAAGCTTGTAATCAGTGAGTATATGAAGCGTGTGCTGATGTTGAAGAAGGCTCAGATAACTATATCTGTGATTTTTACCGACTATATTGAAATTTCTTAGAAAACGTTCCTAGTTCTGACCAAAGTTCATTAAGAATAAGTTTAATTTGCTTTATTAATGGTTGATTAGTTCTATTGGAATAACATTTTTACGAATTTTTTGTTAAAATATTTTTTGTGTTCAAATAATAAAGGAAAAGTTGACTGTCCGATATTAGGGGACCTTTTTTGAAGTGTTTTCTTAACTATATAAGTTGTTACTTAGTAACTACTACATCTAAAGTAATATTTGAGACTGATTACATATCTATGTTGGTTAAGTATATAATAGAGTTATTGTAACATAAATAAACAAATTAAACTATCACGAGTTTTTTGTTATTGTTAAGATTCCTTAAGTGTCCGGTACTCGGGGACTTCCCCTAACTATCAAGGTTTGTATGACATCATAATAACATTACAGAACAGTGCGTTGTCATTAGCGGAGTCACTACAAATAGTGGACGAAGTAAATTAATTCGCTGCTACAAGCTATAGCTGACAAAGTAAATGAGCCAGTTAAAAGTAAGCTCGAAAGTGTATTAAAGAAAGACACCGGTTTTACCAAAATAAGACAAATTTATGATGAGCCCGGCGCAATGGTCGGGTTCTCGAGTTATTTGAAAAATATCTTCACCTTTGATTATTTTTATTGAAAAAAAATGTCCTTCTAATTGGACTAATCTCTGTGATGAATTTTTCACCATAACTGATGGTGCATCTACAGATCGGTTAAGTAGTGCAGAGTATTTTCATTATGTCTGTATTGCATTAGTAGATGTCGAACGGTTGTTCTCAAAATATACGTACATATATATTTTCACCACAGCGAACAAAACTCTCGAAAGACAAATATAGAAACTTATCTGACACTGCAAAGTGTTTACATAACTTCTCCAGTTCGTGATAGTACTGTTAACTACGTCGTCAAGCTAATTAAGAATGTTTTACATACTCGTACATCGTACATATATCGTTACAAAGTGTAAATTTATTGCGTTTGTTACTATACTTAATAATAGATACTCTATTACACGTATTATACAGAGTGACTGGTGATAAAGTGTACAAACGCTGAATGGTGATTGTACACCTCAAATGCAACAAAAAAAGTTGCTCTTGACCACGGTCCCATTCTCAAGCATAAGGGAGAAATTTCAGGATTTGTGTTTTCTCGTCGAAAAACGTGATTTTTCGCTTAAAACTGATCATAGCTCCTGAACTATTGGTCCTACAGCAAATTTAAAAAAAACCTTTGAAAAGCTCATTAAATGTTCTTGAAGTTTTTGTGAAATGTGCACACTTTTGAGAGACAAAAAAACCGTTTGATCAAAGTCAAATTCTGCTAAATTTAGATATTTAGAAATTTTTCAAATTTAGAATTGTGTCTGCGCTTACAAGAATTAAATGGGAATCTTGCTAAGTGTGTTTCCTTCAATGATCTTGATTGAGCTTTTCAATGTTTTTTTTAATTCGCTGTAGGACCAATAGTTCAGGAGATATGGTTAGTTTTAGGCGAAAAATTACGTTTTTCCGAAAAAAAACACAAATCCTGACATTTTTCCGTTATGCTTGAAAATCGGACCATGGTCAAAAGCAACTTTTTTGTTACATTTGAAGTGTACAATCACCGCCAAACGTTTGTACACTTTATCACCAGTCACCCTGTATTATGATGTGTACGCCAGTCTCCCGCGGCACATTTCGGCCAACTCTATTTATTATGCAGACATTGTGACGGCTTAGAAACAACAACACAAAGACACAATTTAGGAGGAACATCCAATTTTCTATCTGAAACTCTTCCTATACCTAGGGATCATAATCCTCTCTGTGTAAAAAATTGAAAATGAAAACACTCAACTGGAGTATTAGTGTTACAAGACCTTGAAGTTTTAACGAGAATTGGCGTACATTATACAAAATATTGTTGTAAATATAATGCTATTCATTTATTACTTTTATGTAATTTACATTTATTGATTAAAACGAAAGCCGAAAGTAGGAGTATAAGTATCGGTGAAAAAAATATATCTCTATCTGTCTGTCGGTCTATCTGTATATCAGTTTTTTATGAAAAGTGTTTACGAGTTAAAATTTCCATCTCGCAACTCAGCCATTTCTTAATATATTTGAAATTTTCAAAAACCACGTAAAATTAACATAGCCTATAAAAATAAAGGATTATGTGCATCAGATGAGACCATATTACTCCCATGTATTTTTGTCCGCTGAAACCAAATTTGACCTCAGTTTTACCCTTACAATCCACGGTTTTTTCTACAGTCAAAAACACCCCAGAAAAATCTATGATCAGGTATTTAATAATAATAATAATAATAATAATAATAATAATAATAATCGTCTTTATTATTTCCTATAAATGAGTTACAAATAATTAACAACTGTAATGTATATATTTTATTATAGAAATAAAGGGCGAAGTAATGACTCACAGAAAATGTTCTTACACTTAACCCTAAATTCTGCGTTACTCTAGACTAAGTACAAACCTATATAAAGACATAAAAACTAATGTAATATTTATTTATTTAAAACACGAGCATATTATTTTCTTACAATAATAAAAAAACATTTATGGCCACTTTTTGAGCAATACATACGGTTTGCGTTTTTTTTTAGAGATTCATATCAAACAAATAGTTTTTATATGTAATTCTAAATTTACTAATACTTAATACTTTACATTTATTAGGTACAGTTATAAAGATGGAAAAGTTGATATCTAAAGGACCTCCTGAACATTTCTGATTTAAACGGTGGTACTGTAAGAATTCCTTTGTATCGAACATTTAGATTGTGAACATCTGTATGGTATTTAATTTTTCTATGAAGATATGACGGTTTTTTTGCACAATAATTTTATGAAAAGACAGTCACTGTGAATACTCTCCTAGAATTCATGTTCAACCACCCGATCTCCCGAAGTTACGATATTCTTTGCCGCCTACGAATACCGTAAATCAATCTAAGGCATGCATTTTGAGCTTTTGAATTTAATTTTTGTAGTGTGTAGTTAAGCACGGCCGTAAACAACGTCTACATAATTAAATATCGAAATGTCGATCGAAATTTCTGATCAGTAGAAAAAAATCCTGACGTGTAGGGACAAATCTTAGGTCAGATTTGGTTTCAAATAAATATACTGTGCATCGGATTGAACCATATTATTCTCATGTATATTTGCTCACTGGAACCAAATCAGACTTCAGTTTTCCTCTACATCCCTGATGTGTCGGGGGAAAATGATTGTTTTGACTGTTAAAAATCTTGATTTTTTTAACAATCAAAAAACACCCTAGAAAATCCTTGAAATCATAGGTATTTTTGACTGCAAAAGAAACCCAACGTTTAGGGGTTAAAAACCAAAACTGTCAGATTTGGTTTCAGCGAGGAAAATACAGGTGGAATTATATGGTCTAGTCTGATGCACATAATTCTTTTATTTCACAAAAACATACCTCATCTCCTTAGTTTCATCTAAAAATTATATTTTCCTATAACGAAAATTTCGAGTTGTTTTTTATGTATATTTATACACAAATTGTTTTTACGTATATTCTGAAATAAAAGAACGTAGAATTTAATTTTCTACTTGATACAAAGTGTTTAAAATCTGTATGCAGTTCTTTTATTATTATTTTAATCGAATAATTATTCTATATTACAGGTGTTTGGGGATGGCCAGAATATTTAATTTCATATGATGTGGAAATTCATAAAGTGAGAACTCGTACACACTGGATAGGATAACTCAAAAACAAAACAAAAATAATTCATAAGTGTACTAAAATATACTTGCTTTAAA